>JBAPLH010001066.1:0-38091 GCA_037897445.1 Ceriops zippeliana
ATATTGTTCTTAGAAAGAACACAAAGATAATTTCATGGTCATTGCATGAAATATAGTCCTTGGAACAAAAAGAGGAACATGATTACCATGATGAGATTAGAAAGTCTCAGTATTTTGGGATTAAACCACTTAACATTAGTACAAAAAGCAATCCAAGATGAATGACTCATTTGGTTGATGGAAGTAAAGACATTTAGAGTTTTAAAGGTGTTTAGACTTGTATCTTTTAATTAATAAGCTTGGTAGTTTAACCACAAATGTTCGTTTCATGATAACTTTATCAAAACGTGGGTTTGGAACCACAAAGGGAGCCTTGCTTACCAGAAATGATAGGGGGGACACCTTATTTTGGAATTCAAACAATTAATATCAATAAAATGCTAATCAAGATCAAGGACATCATTGGGTTTCGGAATTGAATGAATTCATGGTATAAATTGTTCATGGACATTGTTTTGCAACGAATATTGTTCTTAGAAAGAAGACAAAGATAATTTCATGGTCATTGCATGAAAAATAGTCCTTGGAACAAAAAGAGGAGCATGATTACCATGAGGACATTAGAAAGTCTCAGTACTTTGGGATTAAACCACGTAACATTAGTACAAAAAGCAATCCAAGATAAATGACTCATTTCGTTGATGGAAGTAAAGACATTTAGAGTTTTAAAGGTGTTTAGACTTGTATGTTTTAATTAATATACTAGGTAATTTAACCACAAATGTTCATTTCATGATCACTTTATGAAAACATGTGTTTGGAACCACAAAGGGTGCCTTGCTTTCCAGAAATGATAGGGGGGACACTTTATTTTGGAATTGAATCAATTAATATCAAAAACAATGCTAATCAAGATCAAGGACACCATTGGGTTTTGGAATTGAATGAGTTCATGGTATAAATGGTTCATGGACATTGTTTTGCAATGAATATTGTTCTTAGAAAAGAACACAAAGATAATTTCATGGTCATTGCATGAAATATAGTCCTTGGAACAAAAAGAGGAACATGATTACCATGATGAGATTAGAAAGTCTCAGTATTTTGGGATTAAACCACGTAACATTAGTACAAAAAGCAATCCAAGATGAATGACTCATTTGGTTGATGGAAGTAAAGACATTTTTAGAGTTTTAAAGGTGTTTAGACTTGTATCTTTTTTAATTAATAAGCTGGTAGTTTAACCACAAATGTTCGTTTCATGATAACTTTATCAAAACGTGGGTTTGGAACCACAAAGGGAGCCTTGCTTACCAGAAATGATAGGGGGGGGACACCTTATTTTTGGAATTCAAACAATTAATATCAATAAAATGCTAATCAAGATCAAGGACATCATTGGGTTTCGGAATTGAATGAATTCATGGTATAAATTGTTCATGGACATTGTTTTGCAACGAATATTGTTCTTAGAAAGAAGACAAAGATAATTTCATGGTCATTGCATGAAAAATAGTCCTTGGAACAAAAAGAGGAGCATGATTACCATGAGGACATTAGAAAGTCTCAGTACTTTGGGATTAAACCACGTAACATTAGTACAAAAAGCAATCCAAGATAAATGACTCATTTCGTTGATGGAAGTAAAGACATTTAGAGTTTTAAAGGTGTTTAGACTTGTATGTTTTAATTAATATACTAGGTAATTTAACCACAAATGTTCATTTCATGATCACTTTATGAAAACATGTGTTTGGAACCACAAAGGGTGCCTTGCTTTCCAGAAATGATAGGGGGGACACTTTATTTTGGAATTGAATCAATTAATATCAAAACAATGCTAATCAAGATCAAGGACACCATTGGGTTTTGGAATTGAATGAGTTCATGGTATAAATGGTTCATGGACATTGTTTTGCAATGAATATTGTTCTTAGAAAGAACACAAAGATAATTTCATGGTCATTGCATGAAATATAGTCCTTGGAACAAAAAGAGGAACATGATTACCATGATGAGATTAGAAAGTCTCAGTATTTTGGGATTAAACCACGTAACATTAGTACAAAAAGCAATCCAAGATGAATGACTCATTTGGTTGATGGAAGTAAAGACATTTAGAGTTTTAAAGGTGTTTAGACTTGTATCTTTTAATTAATAAGCTAGGTAGTTTAACCACAAATGTTCGTTTCATGATAACTTTATCAAAACGTGGGTTTGGAACCACAAAGGGAGCCTTGCTTACCAGAAATGATAGGGGGGACACCTTATTTTGGAATTCAAACAATTAATATCAATAAAATGCTAATCAAGATCAAGGACATCATTGGGTTTCGGAATTGAATGAATTCATGGTATAAATTGTTCATGGACATTGTTTTGCAACGAATATTGTTCTTAGAAAGAAGACAAAGATAATTTCATGGTCATTGCATGAAAAATAGTCCTTGGAACAAAAAGAGGAGCATGATTACCATGAGGACATTAGAAAGTCTCAGTACTTTGGGATTAAACCACGTAACATTAGTACAAAAAGCAATCCAAGATAAATGACTCATTTCGTTGATGGAAGTAAAGACATTTAGAGTTTTAAAGGTGTTTAGACTTGTATGTTTTAATTAATATACTAGGTAATTTAACCACAAATGTTCATTTCATGATCACTTTATGAAAACATGTGTTTGGAACCACAAAGGGTGCCTTGCTTTCCAGAAATGATAGGGGGGACACTTTATTTTGGAATTGAATCAATTAATATCAAAACAATGCTAATCAAGATCAAGGACACCATTGGGTTTTGGAATTGAATGAGTTCATGGTATAAATGGTTCATGGACATTGTTTTGCAATGAATATATTGTTCTTAGAAAAAGAACACAAAGATAATTTCATGGTCATTGCATGAAATATAGTCCTTGGAACAAAAAGAGGAACATGATTACCATGAGGAGATTAGAAAGTCTCAGTATTTTGGGATTAAACAACGTAACATTAGTACAAAAAGCAATCCAAGATGAATGACTCATTTGGTTGATGGAAGTAAAGACATTTAGAGTTTTAAAGGTGTTTAGACTTGTATCTTTTTAATTAATAAGCTAGGTAGTTTAACCACAAAATGTTCGTTTCATGATAACTTTATCAAAACGTGGGTTTGGAACCACAAAGGGAGCCTTGCTTACCAGAAATGATAGGGGGGACACACCTTATTTTGGAATTCAAAACAATTAATATCAATAAAATGCTAATCAAGATCAAGGACATCATTGGGTTTTGGAATTGAATGAATTCATGGTATAAATTGTTCATGGACATTGTTTTGCAACGAATATTGTTCTTAGAAAGAAGACAAAGATAATTTTCATGGTCATTGCATGAAAAATAGTCCTTGGAACAAAAAAGAGGAGCATGATTACCATGAGGACATTAGAAAGTCTCAGTACTTTGGGATTAAACCACGTAACATTAGTACAAAAAGCAATCCAAGATAAATGACTCATTTCGTTGATGGAAGTAAAGACATTTAGAGTTTTAAAAGGTGTTTAGACTTGTATGTTTTTTAATTAATATACTAGGTAATTTAACCACAAATGTTCATTTCATGATCACTTTATGAAAACATGTGTTTGGAACCACAAAGGGTGCCTTGCTTTCCAGAAATGATAGGGGGGACACTTTATTTTGGAATTGAATCAATTAATATAAAAAAAATGCTAATCAGGATCAAGGACACCATTGGTTTTTTGGAATTGAATGAGTTCATGGTATAAATGGTTCATGGACATTGTTTTGCAATGAATATTGTTCTTAGAAAGAACACAAAGATAATTTCATGGTCATTGCATGAAATATAGTCCTTGGAACAAAAAGAGGAACATGATTACCATGATGAGATTAGAAAGTCTCAGTATTTTGGGATTAAACCACTTAACATTAGTACAAAAAGCAATCCAAGATGAATGACTCATTTGGTTGATGGAAGTAAAGACATTTAGAGTTTTAAAGGTGTTTAGAATTGTATCTTTTAATTAATAAGCTAGGTAGTTTAACCACAAATGTTCGTTTCATGATAACTTTATCAAAACGTGGGTTTGGAACCACAAAGGGAGCCTTGCTTACCAGAAATGATAGGGGGGACACCTTATTTTGGAATTGAAACAATTAATATCAATAAAATGCTAATCAAGATCAAGGACACCATTGGGTTTTGGAATTGAATGAATTCATGGTATAAAATTGTTCATGGACATTGTTTTGCAACGAATATTGTTCTTAGAAAGAAGACAAAGATAATTTCATGGTCATTGCATGAAAAATAGTCCTTGGAACAAAAAGAGGAGCATGATTACCATGAGGACATTAGAAAGTCTCAGTACTTTGGGATTAAACCACGTAACATTAGTACAAAAAGCAATCCAAGATAAATGACTCATTTCGTTGATGGAAGTAAAGACATTTAGAGTTTTAAAGGTGTTTAGACTTGTTGTATGTTTTAATTAATATACTAGGTAATTTAACCACAAATGTTCATTTCATGATCACTTTATGAAAACATGTGTTTGGAACCACAAAGGGTGCCTTGCTTTCCAGAAATGATAGGGGGGACACTTTTTATTTTGGAATTGAATCAATTAATATCAAAAAACAATGCTAATCAAGATCAAGGACACCATTGGGTTTTGGAATTGAATGAGTTCATGGTATAAATGGTTCATGGACATTGTTTTGCAATGAATATTGTTCTTAGAAAGAACACAAAGATAATTTCATGGTCATTGCATGAAATATAGTCCTTGGAACAAAAAGAGGAACATGATTTACCATGAGGAGATTAGAAAGTCTCAGTATTTTGGGATTAAACCACGTAACATTAGTACAAAAAGCAATCCAAGATGAATGACTCATTTGGTTGATGGAAGTAAAGACATTTAGAGTTTTAAAGGTGTTTAGACTTGTATCTTTTAATTAATAAGCTAGGTAGTTTAACCACAAATGTTCGTTTCATGATAACTTTATCAAAACGTGGGTTTGGAACCACAAAGGGAGCCTTGCTTACCAGAAATGATAGGGGGGACACCTTATTTTGGAATTCAAAACAATTAATATCAATAAAATGCTAATCAAGATCAAGGACATCATTGGGTTTCGGAATTGAATGAATTCATGGTATAAATTGTTCATGGACATTGTTTTGCAACGAATATTGTTCTTAGAAAGAAGACAAAGATAATTTCATGGTCATTGCATGAAAAATAGTCCTTGGAACAAAAAGAGGAGCATGATTACCATGAGGACATTAGAAAGTCTCAGTACTTTGGGATTAAACCACGTAACATTAGTACAAAAAGCAATCCAAGATAAATGACTCATTTCGTTGATGGAAGTAAAGACATTTAGAGTTTTAAAGGTGTTTAGACTTGTATGTTTTAATTAATATACTAGGTAATTTAACCACAAATGTTCATTTCATGATCACTTTATGAAAACATGTGTTTGGAACCACAAAGGGTGCCTTGCTTTCCAGAAATGATAGGGGGGGGACACTTTATTTTGGAATTGAATCAATTAATATCAAAACAATGCTAATCAAGATCAAGGACACCATTGGGTTTTGGAATTGAATGAGTTCATGGTATAAATGGTTCATGGACATTGTTTTGCAATGAATATTGTTCTTAGAAAGAACACAAAGATAATTTCATGGTCATGCATGCATGAAATATAGTCCTTGGGAACAAAAAGAGGAACATGATTACCATGATGAGATTAGAAAGTCTCAGTATTTTGGGATTAAACCACTTAACATTAGTACAAAAAGCAATCCAAGATGAATGACTCATTTGGTTGATGGAAGTAAAGACATTTAGAGAGTTTTTAAAGGTGTTTAGACTTGTATCTTTTAATTAATAAGCTAGGTAGTTTAACCACAAATGTTCGTTTCATGATAACTTTATCAAAAACGTGGGTTTGGAACCACAAAGGGAGCCTTGCTTACCCAAAAATGATAGGGGGGACACCTTATTTTGGAATTCAAACAATTAATATCAAAAAAATGCTAATCAAGATCAAGGACATCATTGGGTTTCGGAATTGAATGAATTCATGGTATAAAATTGTTCATGGACATTGTTTTGCAACGAATATTGTTCTTAGAAAAAGAAGACAAAGATAATTTCATGGTCATTGCATGAAAAATAGTCCTTGGAACAAAAAGAGGAGCATGATTACCATGAGGACATTAGAAAGTCTCAGTACTTTGGGATTAAACCACGTAACATTAGTACAAAAAGCAATCCAAGATAAATGACTCATTTCGTTGATGGAAGTAAAGACATTTAGAGTTTTAAAAGGTGTTTAGACTTGTATGTTTTAATTAATATACTAGGTAATTTAACCACAAATGTTCATTTCATGATCACTTTATGAAAACATGTGTTTGGAACCACAAAGGGTGCCTTGCTTTCCAGAAATGATAGGGGGGACACTTTATTTTGGAATTGAATCAATTAATATCAAAAACAATGCTAATCAAGATCAAGGACACCATTGGGTTTTGGAATTGAATGAGTTCATGGTATAAATGGTTCATGGACATTGTTTTGCAATGAATATTGTTCTTAGAAAGAACACAAAGATAATTTCATGGTCATTGCATGAAAATATAGTCCTTGGAACAAAAAGAGGAACATGATTACCATGATGAGATTAGAAAGTCTCAGTATTTTGGGATTAAACCACTTAACATTAGTACAAAAAGCAAATCAAAGATGAATGACTCATTTGGTTGATGGAAGTAAAGACATTTTTAGAGTTTTAAAGGTGTTTAGACTTGTATCTTTTAATTAATAAGCTAGGTAGTTTAACCACAAATGTTCGTTTCATGATAACTTTATCAAAACGTGGGTTTGGAACCACAAAGGGAGCCTTGCTTACCAGAAATGATAGGGGGGACACCTTATTTTGGAATTCAAACAATTAATATCAATAAAATGCTAATCAAGATCAAGGACATCATTGGGTTTCGGAATTGAATGAATTCATGGTATAAATTGTTCATGGACATTGTTTTGCAACGAATATTGTTCTTAGAAAGAAGACAAAGATAATTTCATGGTCATTGCATGAAAAATAGTCCTTGGAACAAAAAGAGGAGCATGATTACCATGAGGACATTTAAAAGTCTCAGTACTTTGGGATTAAACCACGTAACATTAGTACAAAAAGCAATCCAAGATAAATGACTCATTTCGTTGATGGAAGTAAAGACATTTAGAGTTTTAAAGGTGTTTAGACTTGTATGTTTTAATTAATATACTAGGTAATTTAACCACAAATGTTCATTTCATGATCACTTTATGAAAAAACATGTGTTTGGAACCACAAAAAGGGTGCCTTGCTTTCCAGAAATGATAGGGGGGACACTTTATTTTGGAATTGAAACAATTAATATCAAAAAAATGCTAATCAAGATCAAGGACACCATTGGGTTTTGGAATTGAATGAGTTCATGGTATAAATGGTTCATGGACATTGTTTTGCAATGAATATTGTTCTTAGAAAGAACACAAAGATAATTTCATGGTCATTGCATGAAATATAGTCCTTGGAACAAAAAGAGGAACATGATTACCATGATGAGATTAGAAAGTCTCAGTATTTTGGGATTAAACCACTTAACATTAGTACAAAAAGCAATCCAAGATGAATGACTCATTTGGTTGATGGAAGTAAAGACATTTAGAGTTTTAAAGGTGTTTAGACTTGTATCTTTTAATTAATAAGCTAGGTAGTTTAACCACAAATGTTCGTTTCATGATAACTTTATCAAAACGTGGGTTTGGAACCACAAAGGGAGCCTTGCTTACCAGAAATGATAGGGGGGACACCTTATTTTGGAATTCAAAAACAATTAATATCAATAAAATGCTAATCAAGATCAAGGACATCATTGGTTTTTCGGAATTGAATGAATTCATGGTATAAATTGTTCATGGACATTGTTTTGCAACGAATATTGTTCTTAGAAAGAAGACAAAGATAATTTCATGGTCATTGCATGAAAAATAGTCCTTGGAACAAAAAAAGAGGAGCATGATTACCATGAGGACATTAGAAAGTCTCAGTACTTTGGGATTAAACCACGTAACATTAGTACAAAAAGCAATCCAAGATAAATGACTCATTTCGTTGATGGAAGTAAAGACATTTAGAGTTTTAAAGGTGTTTAGACTTGTATGTTTTAATTAATATACTAGGTAATTTAACCACAAATGTTCATTTCATGATCACTTTATAAAAAACATGTGTTTGGAACCACAAAGGGTGCCTTGCTTTCCAGAAATGATAGGGGGGGACACTTTATTTTGGAATTGAATCAATTAATATCAAAAAAAATGCTAATCAAGATCAAGGACACCATTGGGTTTTGGAATTGAATGAGTTCATGGTATAAATGGTTCATGGACATTGTTTTGCAATGAATATTGTTCTTAGAAAAGAACACAAAGATAATTTCATGGTCATTGCATGAAAATATAGTCCTTGGAACAAAAAGAGGAACATGATTACCATGAGGAGATTAGAAAGTCTCAGTATTTTGGGATTAAACCACTTAACATTAGTACAAAAAGCAATCCAAGATGAATGACTCATTTGGTTGATGGAAGTAAAGACATTTAGAGTTTTAAAGGTGTTTAGACTTGTATCTTTTAATTAATAAGCTAGGTAGTTTAACCACAAATGTTCGTTTCATGATAACTTTATCAAAACGTGGGTTTGGAACCACAAAGGGAGCCTTGCTTACCAGAAATGATAGGGGGGACACCTTATTTTGGAATTCAAACAATTAATATCAATAAAATGCTAATCAAGATCAAGGACATCATTGGGTTTTGGAATTGAATGAATTCATGGTATAAATTGTTCATGGACATTGTTTTGCAACGAATATTGTTCTTTAGAAAGAAGACAAAGATAATTTCATGGTCATTGCATGAAAAAATAGTCCTTGGAACAAAAAGAGGAGCATGATTACCATGAGGACATTAGAAAGTCTCAGTACTTTGGGATTAAACCACGTAACATTAGTACAAAAAGCAATCCAAGATAAATGACTCATTTCGTTGATGGAAGTAAAGACATTTAGAGTTTTAAAGGTGTTTAGACTTGTATGTTTTAATTAATATACTAGGTAATTTAACCACAAATGTTCATTTCATGATCACTTTATGAAAAAACGTGTGTTTGGAACCACAAAGGGTGCCTTGCTTTCCAGAAATGATAGGGGGGGGACACTTTATTTTGGAATTGAATCAATTAATATCAAAACAATGCTAATCAAGATCAAGGACACCATTGGGTTTTGGAATTGAATGAGTTCATGGTATAAATGGTTCATGGACATTGTTTTGCAATGAATATTGTTCTTAGAAAGAACACAAAGATAATTTCATGGTCATTGCATGAATGAAATATAGTCCTTGGAACAAAAAGAGGAACATGATTACCATGAGGACATTAGAAAGTCTCAGTATTTTGGGATTAAACCACTTAACATTAGTACAAAAAGCAATCCAAGATGAATGACTCATTTGGTTGATGGAAGTAAAGACATTTAGAGTTTTAAAGGTGTTTAGACTTGTATCTTTTAATTAATAAGCTAGGTAGTTTAACCACAAATGTTCATTTCATGATAACTTTATCAAAAAACGTGGGTTTGGAACCACAAAGGGAGCCTTGCTTACCAGAAAAATGATAGGGGGGACACTTTATTTTGGAATTGAAACAATTAATATCAAAAAAATGCTAATCAAGATCAAGGACACCATTGGGTTTTGGAATTGAATGAATTCATGGTATAAATGGTTCATGGACATTGTTTTGCAATGAATATTGTTCTTAGAAAGAACACAAAGATAATTTCATGGTCATTGCATGAAAAATAGTCCTTGGAACAAAAAGAGGGAGCATGATTACCATGAGGACATTAGAAAGTCTCAGTATTTTTGGGATTAAACCACGTAACATTAGTACAAAAAGCAATCCAAGATGAATGACTCATTTCGTTGATGGAAGTAAAGACATTTAGAGTTTTAAAGGTGTGTTTAGACTTGTATGTTTTAATTAATATACTAGGTAGTTTAACCACAAATGTTCATTTCATGATCACTTTATGAAAACATGTGTTTTGGAACCACAAAGGGTGCCTTGCTTTCCAGAAATGATAGGGGGGACACTTTATTTTGGAATTGAATCAATTAATATCAAAAAAAATGCTAATCAAGATCAAGGACACCATTGGGTTTTGGAATTGAATGAGTTCATGGTATAAATGGTTCATGGACATTTGTTTTGCAATGAATATTGTTCTTAGAAAGAACACAAAGATAATTTCATGGTCATTGCATGAAAAATAGTCCTTGGAACAAAAAAAGAGGAGCATGATTACCATGAGGACATTAGAAAGTCTCTCAGTATTTTGGGATTAAACCACGTTAACATTAGTACAAAAAGCAATCCAAGATGAATGACTCATTTGGTTGATGGAAGTAAAGACATTTAGAGTTTTAAAGGTGTTTAGACTTGTATCTTTTAATTTAATAATACTAGGTAGTTTTAACCACAAATGTTCATTTCATGATCACTTTTTATCAAAACGTGTGTTTGGAACCACAAAGGGAGCCTTGCTTACCAGAAATGATAGGGGGGACACTTTATTTTGGAATTGAAACAATTAATATCAAAAAAAATGCTAATCAAGATCAAGGACACATTGGGTTTTGGAATTGAATGAATTCATGGTATAAATGGTTCATGGACATTGTTTTGCAATGAATATTGTTCTTAGAAAAGAACACAAAGATAATTTCATGGTCATTGCATGAAAAATAGTCCTTGGAACAAAAAGAGGAGCATGATTACCATGAGGACATTAGAAAGTCTCAGTATTTTGGGATTAAACCACGTAACATTAGTACAAAAAGCAATCCAAGATGAATGACTCATTTTTGGTTGATGGAAGTAAAGACATTTAGAGTTTTAAAGGTGTTTAGACTTGTATATTTTTAATTAATATACTAGGTAGTTTAACCACAAATGTTCATTTCATGATCACTTTATGAAAAACGTGTGTGTTTGGAACCACAAAGGGAGCCTTGCTTACCAGAAATGATAGGGGGGGGACACTTTTATTTTTGGAATTGAATCAATTAATATCAAAAAAATGCTAATCAAGATCAAGGACACCATTGGGTTTTGGAATTGAATGAGTTCATGGTATAAATGGTTCATGGACATTGTTTTGCAATGAATATTGTTCTTAGAAAGAACACAAAGATAATTTCATGGTCATTGCATGAAAAATAGTCCTTGGAACAAAAAAAAGAGGAGCATGATTACCATGAGGACATTAGAAAGTCTCAGTATTTTGGGATTAAACCACTTAACATTAGTACAAAAAGCAATCCAAGATGAATGACTCATTTGGTTGATGGAAGTAAAGACATTTAGAGTTTTAAAGGTGTTTAGACTTGTATCTTTTTAATTAATATACTAGGTAGTTTAACCACAAATGTTCATTTCATGATAACTTTATCAAAACGTGTGTTTGGAACCACAAAGGGAGCCTTGCTTACCAGAAATGATAGGGGGGGACACCTTTATTTTGGAATTGAAAAACAATTAATATCAAAAAAATGCTAATCAAGATCAAGGACACCATTGGGTTTTTGGAATTGAATGAATTCATGGTATAAATGGTTCATGGACATTTTTTTTGCAATGAATATTGTTCTTAGAAAGAACACAAAGATAATTTCATGGTCATTGCATGAAAAATAGTCCTTGGAACAAAAAGAGGAGCATGATTACCATGAGGACATTAGAAAGTCTCAGTATTTTGGGATTAAACCACGTAACATTAGTACAAAAAGCAATCCAAGATGAATGACTCATTTGGTTGATGGAAGTAAAGACATTTAGAGTTTTAAAGGTGTTTAGACTTGTATGTTTTAATTAATATACTAGGTAGTTTAACCACAAATGTTCATTTCATGATCACTTTATAAAAACGTGTGTTTGGAACCACAAAGGGAGCCTTGCTTTCCAGAAATGATAGGGGGGACACTTTATTTTGGAATTGAAACAATTAATATCAAAAAAATGCTAATCAAGATCAAGGACACCATTGGGTTTTGGAATTGAATGAGTTCATGGTATAAATGGTTCATGGACATTGTTTTGCAATGAATATTGTTCTTAGAAAGAACACAAAAATAATTTCATGGTCATTGCATGAAAAATAGTCCTTGGAACAAAAAGAGGAGCATGATTACCATGAGGGCATTAGAAAGTCTCAGTATTTTGGGATTAAACCACTTAACATTAGTACAAAAAGCAATCCAAGATGAATGACTCATTTGGTTGATGGAAGTAAAGACATTTAGAGTTTTAAAGGTGTTTAGACTTGTATGTTTTAATTAATAACTAGGTAGTTTAACCACAAATGTTCATTTCATGATCACTTTATCAAAAACGTGTGTGTTTGGAACCACAAAGGGAGCCTTGCTTACCAGAAATGATAGGGGGGACACTTTATTTTGGAATTGAAACAATTAATATCAAAAAAAATGCTAATCAAGATCAAGGACACCATTGGGTTTTGGAATTGAATGAATTCATGGTATATAAATGGTTCATGGACATTGTTTTGCAATGAATATTGTTCTTAGAAAGACACAAAGATAATTTCATGGTCATTGCATGAAAAATAGTCCTTGGAACAAAAAGAGGAGCATGATTACCATGAGGACATTAGAAAGTCTCAGTATTTTGGGATTAAACCACTTAACATTAGTACAAAAAGCAATCCAAGATGAATGACTCATTTGGTTGATGGAAGTAAAGACATTTAGAGTTTTAAAGGTGTTTAGACTTGTATGTTTTAATTAAATATACTAGGTAGTTTAACCACAAATGTTTCATTTCATGATCACTTTATGAAAAACGTGTGTTTGGAACCACAAAGGGAGCCTTGCTTACCAGAAATGATAGGGGGGACACTTTATTTTGGAATTGAAATCAATTAATATAAAAAAAAAATGCTAATCAAGATCAAGGACACCATTGGGTTTTGGAATTGAATGAGTTCATGGTATAAATGGTTCATGGACATTGTTTTGCAATGAATATTGTTCTTAGAAAGGACACAAAGATAATTTCATGGTCATTGCATGAAAAATAGTCCTTGGAACAAAAAGAGGAGCATGATTACCATGAGGACATTAGAAAGTCTCAGTATTTTTTGGGATTAAACCACTTAACATTAGTACAAAAAGCAATCCAAGATGAATGACTCATTTGGTTGATGGAAGTAAAGACATTTAGAGTTTTAAAGGTGTTTAGACTTGTATGTTTTTAATTAATAACTAGGTAGTTTAACCACAAATGTTCATTTCATGATCACTTTATCAAAACGTGTGTTTGGAACCACAAAGGGAGCCTTGCTTACCAGAAATGATAGGGGGGACACTTTATTTTGGAATTGAAACAATTAATATCAAAAAAATGCTAATCAAGATCAAGGACACCATTGGGTTTTGGAATTGAATGAATTCATGGTATAAATGGTTCATGGACATTGTTTTGCAATGAATATTGTTCTTAGAAAGAACACAAAGATAATTTCATGGTCATTGCATGAAAAATAGTCCTTGGAACAAAAAAGAGGAGCATGATTACCATGAGGACATTAGAAAGTCTCAGTATTTTGGGATAAAAACCACTTAACATTAGTACAAAAAGCAATCCAAGATGAATGACTCATTTGGTTGATGGAAGTAAAGACATTTTAGAGTTTAAAGGTGTTTAGACTTGTATGTTTTAATTAATATACTAGGTAGTTTAACCACAAATGTTCATTTCATGATCACTTTATCAAAACGTGTGTTTGGAACCACAAAGGGAGCCTTGCTTACCAGAAATGATAGGGGGGACACTTTATTTTGGAATTGAAACAATTAATATCAAAAAAATGCTAATCAAGATCAAGGACACCATTGGGTTTTGGAATTGAATGAGTTCATGGTATATAAATGGTTCATGGACATTGTTTTGCAATGAATATTGTTCTTAGAAAGGACACAAAGATAATTTCATGGTCATTGCATGAAAAATAGTCCTTGGAAACAAAAAGAGGAGCATGATTACCATGAGGACATTAGAAAGTCTCAGTATTTTGGGATTAAACCACTTAACATTAGTACAAAAAGCAATCCAAGATGAATGACTCATTTGGTTGATGGAAGTAAAGACATTTAGAGTTTTAAAGGTGTTTAGACTTGTATCTTTTAATTAATAAACTAGGTAGTTTAACCACAAATGTTCATTTCATGATCACTTTATCAAAACGTGTGTTTGGAACCACAAAGGGAGCCTTGCTTTACCAGAAATGATAGGGGGGGACACCTTATTTGGAATTGAAACAATTAATATCAAAAAAATGCTAATCAAGATCAAGGACACCATTGGGTTTTGGAATTGAATGAATTCATGGTATAAATGGTTCATGGACATTGTTTTGCAATGAATATTGTTCTTAGAAAGGACACAAAGATAATTTCATGGTCATTGCATGAAAAATAGTCCTTGGAACAAAAAGAGGAGCATGATTACCATGAGGACATTAGAAAGTCTCAGTTTTTGGGATTAAACCACTTAACATTAGTACAAAAAGCAATCCAAGAGATGAATGACTCATTTCGTTGATGGAAGTAAAGACATTTAGAGTTTTAAAGGTGTTTAGACTTGTATTTTTTAATTAATATACTAGGTTTTTTAACCACAAATGTTCATTTCATGATCACTTTATGAAAAACGTGTGTTTGGAACCACAAAGGGTGCCTTGCTTACCAGAAATGATAGGGGGGGACACTTTATTTTGGAATTGAAACAATTAATATCAAAAAAAAATGCTAATCAAGATCAAGGACACCATTGGTTTTTGGAATTGAATGAGTTCATGGTATAAATGGTTCATGGACATTGTTTTGCAATGAATATTGTTCTTAGAAAGGACACAAAGATAATTTCATGGTCATTGCATGAAAAATAGTCCTTGGAACAAAAAAAGAGGAGCATGATTACCATGAGGACATTAGAAAGTCTCAGTATTTTGGGATTAAACCACTTAACATTAGTACAAAAAGCAATCCAAGATGAATGACTCATTTGGTTGATGGAAGTAAAGACATTTAGAGTTTTAAAGGTGTTTAGACTTGTATCTTTTAATTAATTAATAAACTAGGTAGTTTAACCACAAATGTTCATTTCATGATCACTTTATCAAAACGTGTGTGTTTGGAACCACAAAGGGAGCCTTGCTTACCAGAAATGATAGGGGGGGGACACCTTATTTTGGAATTGAAACAATTAATATCAAAAAAATGCTAATCAAGATCAAGGACACCATTGGTTTTGGAATTGAATTGAATGAATTCATGGTATAAATGGTTCATGGACATTGTTTTGCAATGAATATTGTTCTTAGAAAGGACACAAAGATAATTTCATGGTCATTGCATGAAAAATAGTCCTTGGAAAAAAAAGAGGAGCATGATTACCATGAGGACATTAGAAAGTCTCAGTATTTTGGGATTAAACCACTTAACATTAGTACAAAAAGCAATCCAAGATGAATGACTCATTTGGTTGATGGAAGTAAAGACATTTAGAGTTTTAAAGGTGTTTAGACTTGTATGTTTTTTTAATTAATATACTAGGTAGTTTAACCACAAATGTTCATTTCATGATCACTTTATGAAAAACGTGTGTTTGGAACCACAAAGGGAGCCTTGCTTACCAGAAATGATAGGGGGGGGACACTTTATTTTGGAATTGAAACAATTAATATCAAAAAAAATGCTAATCAAGATCAAGGACACCATTGGGTTTTGGAATTGAATGAGTTCATGGTATAAATGGTTCATGGACATTGTTTTGCAATGAATATTGTTCTTAGAAAGGACACAAAGATAATTTCATGGTCATTGCATGAAAAATAGTCCTTGGAACAAAAAGAGGAGCATGATTACCATGAGGACATTAGAAAGTCTCAGTATTTTGGGATTAAACCACTTAACATTAGTACAAAAAGCAATCCAAGATGAATGACTCATTTGGTTGATGGAAGTAAAGACATTTAGAGTTTTAAAGGTGTTTTTAGACTTGTATGTTTTTAATTAATAAACTAGGTAGTTTAACCACAAATGTTCATTTCATGATCACTTTATCAAAACGTGTGTTTGGAACCACAAAGGGAGCCTTGCTTACCAGAAATGATAGGGGGGACACTTTATTTTGGAATTGAAACAATTAATATCAAAAAAATGCTAATCAAGATCAAGGACACCATTGGGTTTTGGAATTGAATGAATTCATGGTATAAATGGTTCATGGACATTGTTTTGCAATGAATATTGTTCTTAGAAAGGACACAAAGATAATTTCATGGTCATTGCATGAAAAATAGTCCTTGGAACAAAAAGAGGAGCATGATTACCATGAGGACATTAGAAAGTCTCAGTATTTTGGGATTAAACCACTTTAACATTTAGTACAAAAAAAGCAATCCAAGATGAATGACTCATTTGGTTGATGGAAGTAAAGACATTTAGAGTTTTAAAGGTGTTTAGACTTGTATGTTTTTAATTAATATACTAGGTAGTTTTAACCACAAATGTTCATTTCATGATCACTTTATCAAAACGTGTGTTTGGAACCACAAAGGGAGCCTTGCTTACCAGAAATGATAGGGGGGACACTTTATTTTGGAATTGAAACAATTAATATCAAAAAAAATGCTAATCAAGATCAAGGACACCATTGGGTTTTGGAATTGAATGAATTCATGGTATAAATGGTTCATGGACATTGTTTTGCAATGAATATTGTTCTTAGAAAGGACACAAAGATAATTTCATGGTCATTCATGAAAAATAGTCCCTTGGAACAAAAAGAGGAGCATGATTACCATGAGGACATTAGAAAGTCTCAGTATTTTGGGATTTAAACCACTTAACATTAGTACAAAAAGCAATCCAAGATGAATGACTCATTTGTTGTTGATGGAAGTAAAGACATTTAGAGTTTTAAAGGTGTTTAGACTTGTATTTTTTTAATTAATATACTAGGTAGTTTAACCACAAATGTTCATTTCATGATCACTTTATCAAAAACGTGTGTTTGGAACCACAAAGGGAGCCTTGCTTACCAGAAATGATAGGGGGGACACTTTATTTTGGAATTGAAACAATTAATATCATCAAAAAAATGCTAATCAAGATCAAGGACACCATTGGGTTTTGGAATTGAATGAATTCATGGTATAAATGGTTCATGGACATTGTTTTTGCAATGAATATTGTTCTTAGAAAGGACACAAAGATAATTTCATGGTCATTGCATGAAAAATAGTCCTTGGAACAAAAAGAGAGGAGCATGATTACCATGAGGACATTAGAAAGTCTCAGTATTTTGGGATTAAACCACTTAACATTAGTACAAAAAGCAATCCAAGATGAATGACTCATTTGGTTGATGGAAGTAAAGACATTTAGAGTTTTAAAGGTGTTTTAGACTTGTATGTTTTAATTAATATACTAGGTAGTTTAACCACAAATGTTCATTTCATGATCACTTTATATCAAAACGTGTGTTTTGGAACCACAAAGGGAGCCTTGCTTACCAGAAATGATAGGGGGGACACTTTATTTTGGAATTGAAACAATTAATATCAAAAAAAAATGCTAATCAAGATCAAGGACACCATTGGGTTTTGGAATTGAATGAATTCATGGTATAAATGGTTCATGGACATTGTTTTGCAATGAATATTGTTCTTAGAAAGGACACAAAGATAATTTCATGGTCATTGCATGAAAAAATAGTCCTTGGAACAAAAAGAGGAGCATGATTACCATGAGGACATTAGAAAGTCTCAGTATTTAGGGATTAAAACCACTTAACATTAGTACAAAAAGCAATCCAAGATGAATGACTCATTTGGTTGATGGAAGTAAAGACATTTAGAGTTTTAAAGGTGTTTAGACTTGTATGTTTTAATTAATAAACTAGGTAGTTTAACCACAAATGTTCATGTTCATTTCATGATCACTTTATCAAAACGTGTGTGTTTGGAACCACAAAGGGAGCCTTGCTTACCAGAAATGATAGGGGGGACACTTTATTTTGGAATTGAAACAATTAATATCAAAAAAAATGCTAATCAAGATCAAGGGACACCATTGGGTTTTGGAATTGAATGAATTCATGGTATAAATGGTTCATGGACATTGTTTTGCAATGAATATTGTTCTTAGAAAGGACACAAAGATAATTTCATGGTCATTGCATGAAAAATAGTCCTTGGAACAAAAAGAGGAGCATGATTACCATGAGGACATTAGAAAGTCTCAGTATTTAGGGATTAAACCATTTAACATTAGTACAAAAAGCAATCCAAGATGAATGACTCATTTGGTTGATGGAAGTAAAGACATTTAGAGTTTTAAAGGTGTTTTAGACTTGTATGTTTTAATTAATAAACTAGGTAGTTTAACCACAAATGTTCATTTCATGATCACTTTATCAAAACGTGTGTTTGGAACCACAAAGGGAGCCTTGCTTACCAGAAATGATAGGGGGGACACACTTTATTTTGGAATTGAAACAATTAATATCAAAAAAAAATGCTAATCAAGATCAAGGACACCATTGGGTTTTGGAATTGAATGAATTCATGGTATAAATGGTTCATGGACATTGTTTTGCAATGAATATTGTTCTTAGAAAGGACACAAAGATAATTTCATGGTCATTGCATGAAAAATAGTCCTTGGAACAAAAAGAGGAGCATGATTACCATGAGGACATTAGAAAGTCTCAGTATTTAGGGATTAAACCACTTAACATTAGTACAAAAAGCAATCCAAGATGAATGACTCATTTGGTTGATGGAAGTAAAGACATTTAGAGTTTTAAAGGTGTTTAGACTTGTATGTTTTAATTAATATACTAGGTAGTTTAACCACAAATGTTCATTTCATGATCACTTTATCAAAACGTGTGTTTGGAACCACAAAGGGAGCCTTGCTTACCAGAAATGATAGGGGGGGGACACTTTATTTTGGAATTGAAACAATTAATATCAAAAAAATGCTAATCAAGATCAAGGACACCATTGGGTTTTGGAATTGAATGAGTTCATGGTATAAATGGTTCATGGACATTGTTTGCAATGAATATTGTTCTTAGAAAGGACACAAAGATAATTTCATGGTCATTGCATGAAAAATAGTCCTTGGAACAAAAAGAGGAGCATGATTACCATGAGGACATTAGAAAGTCTCAGTATTTTGGGATTAAACCACTTAACATTAGTACAAAAAGCAATCCAAGATGAATGACTCATTTGGTTGATGGAAGTAAAGACATTTAGAGTTATAAAGGTGTTTAGACTTGTATGTTTTAATTAATATACTAGGTAGTTTAACCACAAATGTTCGTTTCATGATAACTTTATCAAAACGTGTGTTTGGAACCACAAAGGGAGCCTTGCTTACCAGAAATGATAGGGGGGACACTTTATTTTGGAATTGAAACAATTAATATCAAAAAAAAATGCTAATCAAGATCAAGGACACCATTGGGTTTTGGAATTGAATGAATTCATGGTATAAATGGTTCATGGACATTGTTTTGCAATGAATATTGTTCTTAGAAAGGACACAAAGATAATTTCATGGTCATTGCATGAAAAATAGTCCTTGGAAAAAAAAGAGGAGCATGATTACCATGAGGACATTAGAAAGTCTCAGTATTTAGGGATTAAACCACTTAACATTAGTACAAAAAGCAATCCAAGATGAATGACTCATTTGGTTGATGGAAGTAAAGACATTTAGAGTTTTAAAGGTGTTTAGACTTGTATGTTTTAATTAATAAACTAGGTAGTTTTAACCACAAATGTTCATTTCATGATCACTTTATCAAAACGTGTGTTTTGGAACCACAAAGGGAGCCTTGCTTACCAGAAATGATAGGGGGGACACACTTTTATTTTGGAATTGAAACAATTAATATCAAAAAAAATGCTAATCAAGATCAAGGACACCATTGGGTTTTGGAATTGAATGAATTCATGGTATAAATGGTTCATGGACATTGTTTTGCAATGAATATTGTTCTTAGAAAGGACACAAAGATAATTTCATGGTCATTGCATGAAAAAAATAGTCCTTGGAACAAAAAAGAGGAGCATGATTACCATGAGGACATTAGAAAAAGTCTCAGTATTTAGGGATTAAACCACTTAACATTAGTACAAAAAGCAATCCAAGATGAATGACTCATTTGGTTGATGGAAGTAAAGACATTTAGAGTTTTAAAGGTGTTTAGACTTGTATGTTTTAAATTAATATACTAGGTAGTTTAACCACAAATGTTCATTTCATGATCACTTTATCAAAACGTGTGTTTGGAACCACAAAGGGAGCCTTGCTTACCAGAAATGATAGGGGGGGACACTTTATTTTTGGAATTGAAACAATTAATATCAAAAAAAAAATGCTAATCAAGATCAAGGACACCATTGGGTTTTGGAATTGAATGAATTCATGGTATAAATGGTTCATGGACATTGTTTTGCAATGAATATTGTTCTTAGAAAGGACACAAAGATAATTTCATGGTCATTGCATGAAAAAAATAGTCCTTGGAACAAAAAGAGGAGCATGATTACCATGAGGACATTAGAAAGTCTCAGTATTTTGGGATTAAACCACTTAACATTAGTACAAAAAGCAATCCAAGATGAATGACTCATTTGGTTGATGGAAGTAAAGACATTTAGAGTTTTAAAGGTGTTTAGACTTGTATGTTTTAATTAATATACTAGGTAGTTTAACCACAAATGTTCATTTCATGATCACTTTATGAAAACGTGTGTTTGGAACCACAAAGGGAGCCTTGCTTACCAGAAATGATAGGGGGGGACACTTTATTTTGGAATTGAAACAATTAATATCAAAAAAAATGCTAATCAAGATCAAGGACACCATTGGGTTTTGGAATTGAATGAGTTCATGGTATAAATGGTTCATGGACATTGTTTTGCAATGAATATTGTTCTTAGAAAGGACACAAAGATAATTTCATGGTCATTGCATGAAAAATAGTCCTTGGAACAAAAAGAGGAGCATGATTACCATGAGGACATTAGAAAGTCTCAGTATTTTGGGATTAAACCACTTAACATTAGTACAAAAAGCAATCCAAGATGAATGACTCATTTGGTTGATGGAAGTAAAGACATTTAGAGTTTTAAAGGTGTTTAGACTTGTATCTTTAATTAATATACTAGGTAGTTTAACCACAAATGTTCATTTCATGATCACTTTATCAAAACGTGTGTTTGGAACCACAAAGGGAGCCTTGCTTACCAGAAATGATAGGGGGGGACACTTTATTTTGGAATTGAAACAATTAATATCAAAAAAAATGCTAATCAAGATCAAGGACACCATTGGGTTTTGGAATTGAATGAATTCATGGTATAAATGGTTCATGGACATTGTTTTGCAATGAATATTGTTCTTAGAAAGGACACAAAGATAATTTCATGGTCATTGCATGAAAAATAGTCCTTGGAACAAAAAGAGGAGCATGATTACCATGAGGACATTAGAAAGTCTCAGTATTTTTAGGGATTTAAACCACTTAACATTAGTACAAAAAGCAATCCAAGATGAAATGACTCATTTGGTTGATGGAAGTAAAGACATTTAGAGTTTTAAAGGTGTTTAGACTTGTATGTTTTAATTAATAAACTAGGTAGTTTTTAACCACAAATGTTCATTTCATGATCACTTTATCAAAACGTGTGTTTGGAACCACAAAGGGAGCCTTGCTTACCAGAAATGATAGGGGGGACACTTTATTTTGGAATTGAAACAATTAATATCAAAAAAAAAAATGCTAATCAAGATCAAGGACACCATTGGGTTTTGGAATTGAAATGAATTCATGGTATAAATGGTTCATGGACATTGTTTTGCAATGAATATTGTTCTTAGAAAGGACACAAAGATAATTTCATGGTCATTGCATGAAAAATAGTCCTTGGAACAAAAAGAGGAGCATGATTACCATGAGGACATTAGAAAGTCTCAGTATTTTGGGATTAAACCACTTAACATTAGTACAAAAAGCAATCCAAGATGAAATGACTCATTTGGTTGATGGAAGTAAAGACATTTAGAGTTTTAAAGGTGTTTAGACTTGTATGTTTTTAATTAATATACTAGGTAGTTTAACCACACAAATGTTCATTTCATGATCACTTTATGAAAAACGTGTGTTTGGAACCACAAAGGGAGCCTTGCTTACCAGAAATGATAGGGGGGACACTTTATTTTGGAATTGAAACAATTAATATCAAAAAAAATGCTAATCAAGATCAAGGACACCATTGGGTTTTGGAATTGAATGAGTTCATGGTATAAATGGTTCATGGACATTGTTTTGCAATGAATATTGTTCTTAGAAAGGACACAAAGATAATTTCATGGTCATTGCATGAAAAATAGTCCCTTGGAACAAAAAAAGAGGAGCATGATTACCATGAGGACATTAGAAAGTCTCAGTCAGCATTTTGGGATTAAACCACTTAACATTAGTACAAAAAGCAATCCAAGATGAATGACTCATTTGGTTGATGGAAGTAAAGACATTTAGAGTTTTAAAGGTGTTTTAGACTTGTGTATTTTTTAATTAATATACTAGGTAGTTTAACCACAAATGTTGTTTCATTTCATGATCACTTTATCAAAACGTGTGTGTTTGGAACCACAAAGGGAGCCTTGCTTTACCAGAAATGATAGGGGGGACACTTTATTTTGGAATTGAAACAATTAAATCAAAAAAAAAAATGCTAATCAAGATCAAGGACACCATTGGGTTTTGGAATTGAATGAATTCATGGTATAAATGGTTCATGGACATTGTTTTGCAATGAATATTGTTCTTAGAAAGGACACAAAGATAATTTCATGGTCATTGCATGAAAAATAGTCCTTGGAACAAAAAGAGGAGCATGATTACCATGAGGACATTAGAAAGTCTCAGTATTTGGGATTAAACCACTTAACATTAGTACAAAAAGCAATCCAAGATGAATGACTCATTTGGTTGATGGAAGTAAAGACATTTAGAGAGTTTTAAAGGTGTTTAGACTTGTATTTTTTAATTAATATACTAGGTAGTTTAACCACAAATGTTCATTTCATGATCACTTTATGAAAACGTGTGTTTGGAACCACAAAGGGAGCCTTGCTTACCAGAAATGATAGGGGGGACACTTTATTTTGGAATTGAAACAATTAATATCAAAAAAAATGCTAATCAAGATCAAGGACACCATTGGGTTTTGGAATTGAATGAATTCATGGTATAAATGGTTCATGGACATTGTTTTGCAATGAAATATTGTTCTTAGAAAGGACACAAAGATAATTTCATGGTCATTGCATGAAAAATAGTCCTTGGAACAAAAAGAGGAGCATGATTACCATGAGGACATTAGAAAGTCTCAGTATTTTGGGATTAAACCACTTAACATTAGTACAAAAAGCAATCCAAGATGAATGACTCATTTGGTTGATGGAAGAAGTAAAGACATTTAGAGTTTTTTTTTAAAGGTGTTTAGACTTGTATGTTTTTTAATTAATATACTAGGTAGTTTAACCACAAATGTTCATTTCATGATCACTTTATCTTTAAAAACGTGTGTTTGGAACCACAAAGGGAGCCTTGCTTACCACCAAAAAATGATAGGGGGGACACTTTATTTTGGAATTGAAACAATTAATATCAAAAAAAATGCTAATCAAGATCAAGGACACCATTGGGTTTTGGAATTGAATGAATTCATGGTATAAATGGTTTCATGGACATTGTTTTGCAATGAATATTGTGTTCTTAGAAAGGACACAAAGATAATTTCATGGTCATTGCATGAAAAATAGTCCTTGGAACAAAAAAAAGAGGAGCATGATTACCATGAGGACATTAGAAAGTCTCAGTATTTTGGGAATTTTAAACCACTTAACATTAGTACAAAAAGCAATCCAAGATGAATGACTCATTTGGTTGATGGAAGTAAAGACATTTAGAGTTTTAAAGGTGTTTAGACTTGTATCTTTTTAATTAATATACTAGGTAGTTTAACCACAAATGTTCATTTCATGATCACTTTATCAAAACGTGTGTTTGGAACCACAAAGGGAGCCTTGCTTACCAGAAATGATAGGGGGGACACTTTATTTTGGAATTGAAACAATTAAATATCAAAAAATGCTAATCAAGATCAAGGACACCATTGGGTTTTGGAATTGAATGAATTCATGGTATAAATGGTTCATGGACATTGTTTTGCAATGAATATTGTTCTTAGAAAAGGACACAAAGATAATTTCATGGTCATTGCATGAAAAATAGTCCTTGGAACAAAAAAAGAGGAGCATGATTACCATGAGGACATTAGAAAGTCTCAGTATTTTGGGATTAAACCACGTAACATTAGTACAAAAAGCAATCCAAGATGAATGACTCATTTGGTTGATGGAAGTAAAGACATTTTTAGAGTTTTAAAGGTGTTTAGACTTGTATGTTTTAATTAATATACTAGGTAGTTTAACCACAAATGTTCATTTCATGATCACTTTATGAAAAACGTGTGTTTGGAACCACAAAGGGAGCCTTGCTTACCAGAAATGATAGGGGGGGGGACACTTTATTTTGGAATTGAAACAATTAATATCAAAAAAAATGCTAATCAAGATCAAGGACACCATTGGGTTTTGGAATTGAATGAATTCATGGTATAAATGGTTCATGGACATTGTTTTGCAATGAATATTGTTCTTAGAAAAGAACACAAAGATAATTTCATGGTCATTGCATGAAAAATAGTCCTTGGAAAAAAAAAAGAGGAGCATGATTACCATGAGGACATTAGAAAGTCTCAGTATTTTGGGATTAAACCACGTAACATTAGTACAAAAAGCAATCCAAGATGAATGACTCATTTGGTTGATGGAAGTAAAGACATTTAGAGTTTTAAAGGTGTTTAGACTTGTATGTTTTTAATTAATATACTAGGTAGTTTAACCACAAATGTTCATTTCATGATCACTTTTTATCAACGTGTGTGTTTGGAACCACAAAGGGAGCCTTGCTTACCAGAAATGATAGGGGGGGACACTTTATTTTGGAATTGAAACAATTAATATCAAAAAAATGCTAATCAAGATCAAGGACACCATTGGGTTTTGGAATTGAATGAATTCATGGTATAAATGGTTCATGGACATTGTTTTGCAATGAATATTGTTCTTAGAAAGAACACAAAGATAATTTCATGGTCATTGCATGAAAAATAGTCCTTGGAACAAAAAGAGGAGCATGATTACCATGAGGACATTAGAAAGTCTCAGTATTTTGGGATTAAACCACGTAACATTAGTACAAAAAAGCAATCCAAGATGAATGACTCATTTGGTTGATGGAAGTAAAGACATTTAGAGTTATAAAGGTGTTTAGACTTGTATGTTTTAATTAATATACTAGGTAGTTTAACCACAAATGTTCATTTCATGATCACTTTATGAAAACGTGTGTTTGGAACCACAAAGGGAGCCTTGCTTACCAGAAATGATAGGGGGGACACTTTATTTTGGAATTGAATCAATTAATATCAAAAAAATGCTAATCAAGATCAAGGACACCATTGGGTTTTGGAATTGAATGAGTTCATGGTATAAATGGTTCATGGACATTGTTTTGCAATGAATATTGTTCTTAGAAAGGACACAAAGATAATTTCATGGTCATTGCATGAAAAATAGTCCTTGGAACAAAAAGAGGAGCATGATTACCATGAGGACATTAGAAAGTCTCAGTATTTTGGGATTAAACCACGTAACATTAGTACAAAAAGCAATCCAAGATGAATGACTCATTTGGTTGATGGAAGTAAAGACATTTAGAGTTTTAAAGGTGTTTAGACTTGTATGTTTTAATTAATATACTAGGTAGTTTTAACCACAAATGTTCATTTCATGATAACTTTATCAAAACGTGTGGGTTTGGAACCACAAAGGGAGCCTTGCTTACCAGAAATGATAGGGGGGACACTTTATTTTGGAATTGAAACAATTAATATCAAAAAAATGCTAATCAAGTTCAAGGACACCATTGGGTTTTGGAATTGAATGAATTCATGGTATAAATGGTTCATGGACATTGTTTTGCAATGAATATTGTTCTTAGAAAGAACACAAAGATAATTTCATGGTCATTGCATGAAAAATAGTCCTTGGAACAAAAAGAGGAGCATGATTACCATGAGGACATTAGAAAGTCTCAGTATTTGGGGATTAAACCACTTAACATTAGTACAAAAAGCAATCCAAGATAAATGACTCATTTCGTTGATGGAAGTAAAGACATTTAGAGTTTTAAAGGTGTTTAGACTTGTATGTTTTAATTAATATACTAGGTAGTTTAACCACAAATGTTCATTTCATGATCACTTTATGAAAACGTGTGTTTGGAACCACAAAGGGTGCCTTGCTTTCCAGAAATGATAGGGGGGACACTTTATTTTGGAATTGAATCAATTAATATCAAAAAAATGCTAATCAAGATCAAGGACACCATTGGGTTTTGGAATTGAATGAGTTCATGGTATAAATGGTTCATGGACATTGTTTTGCAATGAATATTGTTCTTAGAAAGAACACAAAGATAATTTCATGGTCATTGCATGAAAAATAGTCCTTGGAACAAAAAGAGGAGCATGATTACCATGAGGACATTAGAAAGTCTCAGTATTTTGGGATTAAACCACGTAACATTAGTACAAAAAGCAATCCAAGATGAATGACTCATTTGGTTGATGGAAGTAAAGACATTTAGAGTTTTAAAGGTGTTTAGACTTGTATCTTTTAATTAATAAGCTAGGTAGTTTAACCACAAATGTTCGTTTCATGATAACTTTATCAAAACGTGGGTTTGGAACCACAAAGGGAGCCTTGCTTACCAGAAATGATAGGGGGGACACCTTATTTTGGAATTGAAACAATTAATATCAATAAAATGCTAATCAAGATCAAGGACACCATTGGGTTTTGGAATTGAATGAATTCATGGTATAAATGGTTCATGGACATTGTTTTGCAACGAATATTGTTCTTAGAAAGAAGACAAAGATAATTTCATGGTCATTGCATGAAAAATAGTCCTTGGAACAAAAAAAAGAGGAGCATGATTACCATGAGGACATTTAGAAAGTCTCAGTACTTTGGGGGATTAAAACCACGTAACATTAGTACAAAAAGCAATCCAAGATAAATGACTCATTTGGTTGATGGAAGTAAAGACATTTAGAGTTTTAAAGGTGTTTAGACTTGTATGTTTTAATTAATATACTAGGTAGTTTAACCACAAATGTTCATTTCATGATCACTTTATGAAAACGTGTGTTTGGAACCACAAAGGGTGCCTTGCTTTTTCCAGAGAAATGATAGGGGGGGACACTTTATTTTGGAATTGAATCAATTAATATCAAAAAAAAATGCTAATCAAGATCAAGGACACCATTGGGTTTTTGGAATTGAATGAGTTCATGGTATAAATGGTTCATGGACATTGTTTTGCAATGAATATTGTTCTTAGAAAGAACACAAAGATAATTTCATGGTCATTGCATGAAAATATAGTCCTTGGAACAAAAAAGAGAACATGATTACCATGAGGACATTAGAAAGTCTCAGTATTTTGGGATTAAACCACGTAACATTAGTACAAAAAGCAATCCAAGATGAATGACTCATTTGGTTGATGGAAGTAAAGACATTTAGAGTTTTAAAGGTGTTTAGACTTGTATCTTTTTAATTAATAAGCTAGGTAGTTTAACCACAAATGTTCGTTTCATGATAACTTTATCAAAACGTGGGTTTGGAACCACAAAGGGAGCCTTGCTTACCAGAAATGATAGGGGGGGACACCTTATTTTTGGAATTCAAACAATTAATATCAATAAAATGCTAATCAAGATCAAGGACACCATTGGGTTTTGGAATTGAATGAATTCATGGTATAAAATGGTTCATGGACATTGTTTTGCAACGAATATTGTTCTTCTTAGAAAGAAGACAAAGATAATTTCATGGTCATTGCATGAAAAATAGTCCTTGGAAAAAAAAAGAGGAGCATGATTACCATGAGGACATTAGAAAGTCTCAGTACTTTGGGATTAAACCACGTAACATTAGTACAAAAAGCAATCCAAGATAAATGACTCATTTCGTTGATGGAAGTAAAGACATTTAGAGTTTTAAAGGTGTTTAGACTTGTATGTTTTAATTATTATACTAGGTAGTTTAACCACAAATGTTCATTTCATGATCACTTTATAAAAACGTGTGTTTGGAACCACAAAGGGTGCCTTGCTTTCCAGAAATGATAGGGGGGACACTTTATTTTGGAATTGAAACAATTAATATCAAAAAAATGCTAATCAAGATCAAGGACACCATTGGGTTTTGGAATTGAATGAGTTCATGGTATAAATGGTTCATGGACATTGTTTTGCAATGAATATTGTTCTTAGAAAGAACACAAAGATAATTTCATGGTCATTGCATGAAATATAGTCCTTGGAACAAAAAGAGGAACATGATTACCATGAGGACATTAGAAAGTCTCAGTATTTTGGGATTAAACCACGTAACATTAGTACAAAAAGCAATCCAAGATGAATGACTCATTTGGTTGATGGAAGTAAAGACATTTAGAGTTTTAAAGGTGTTTAGACTTGTATCTTTTAATTAATAAGCTAGGTAGTTTAACCACAAATGTTCGTTTCATGATAACTTTATCAAAACGTGGGTTTGGAACCACAAAGGGAGCCTTGCTTACCAGAAATGATAGGGGGGACACCTTATTTTGGAATTGAAACAATTAATATCAATAAAATGCTAATCAAGATCAAGGACACCATTGGGTTTTGGAATTGAATGAATTCATGGTATAAATGGTTCATGGACATTGTTTTGCAACGAATATTGTTCTTAGAAAGAAGACAAAGATAATTTCATGGTCATTGCATGAAAAATAGTCCTTGGAACAAAAAGAGGAGCATGATTACCATGAGGACATTAGAAAGTCTCAGTATTTTGGGATTAAACCACGTAACATTAGTACAAAAAGCAATCCAAGATAAATGACTCATTTCGTTGATGGAAGTAAAGACATTTAGAGTTTTTAAAGGTGTTTTTAGACTTGTATGTTTTAATTAATATACTAGGTAATTTAACCACAAATGTTCATTTCATGATCACTTTATGAAAACGTGTGTTTGGAACCACAAAGGGTGCCTTGCTTTCCAGAAATGATAGGGGGGACACTTTATTTTGGAATTGAATCAATTAATATCAAAACAATGCTAATCAAGATCAAGGACACCATTGGGTTTTGGAATTGAATGAGTTCATGGTATAAATGGTTCATGGACATTGTTTTTGCAATGAATATTGTTCTTAGAAAGAACACAAATAATTAATTTCATGGTCATTGCATGAAATATAGTCCTTGGAACAAAAAGAGGAACATGATTACCATGAGGAGATTAGAAAGTCTCAGTATTTTTGGGATTAAACCACGTAACATTAGTACAAAAAGCAATCCAAGATGAATGACTCATTTGGTTGATGGAAGTAAAGACATTTAGAGTTTTTTTAAAGGTGTTTAGACTTGTATCTTTTAATTAATAAGCTAGGTAGTTTAACCACAAATGTTCGTTTCATGATAACTTTATCAAAACGTGGGTTTGGAACCACAAAGGGAGCCTTGCTTACCAGAAATGATAGGGGGGGGACACTTTTTTTTGGAATTGAAACAATTAATATCAAAAAAATGCTAATCAAGATCAAGGACACCATTTGGTTTTGGAATTGAATGAATTCATGGTATAAATTGTTCATGGACATTGTTTTGCAACGAATATTGTTCTTAGAAAGAAGACAAAGATAATTTCATGGTCATTGCATGAAAAAAATAGTCCTTGGAACAAAAAAGAGGAGCATGATTACCATGAGGACATTAGAAAGTCTCAGTATTTTGGGATTAAACCACGTAACATTAGTACAAAAAGCAATCCAAGATAAATGACTCATTTCGTTGATGGAAGTAAAGACATTTAGAGTTTTTAAAGGTGTTTAGACTTGTATGTTTTAATTAATATACTAGGTATTTAACCACAAATGTTCATTTCATGATCACTTTATATGAAAACATGTGTGTTTGGAACCACAAAGGGAGCCTTGCTTTCCAGAAATGATAGGGGGGACATTTATTTTGGAATTGAAATCAATTAATATCAAAAAAATGCTAATCAAGATCAAGGACACCATTGGGTTTTTGGAATTGAATGAATTCATGGTATAAAATGGTTCATGGACATTGTTTTGCAATGAATATTGTTCTTAGAAAGAACACAAAAATAATAATTTCATGGTCATTGCATGAAAAATAGTCCTTGGAACAAAAAGAGGCATGATTACCATGAGGACATTAGAAAGTCTCAGTATTTTTGGGATTAAACCACGTAACATTAGTACAAAAAGCAATCCAAGATAAATGACTCATTTCGTTGATGGAAGTAAAGACATTTAGAGTTTTAAAGGTGTTTAGACTTGTATGTTTTTAATTAATATACTAGGTAATTTAACCACAAATGTTCATTTCATGATCACTTTATGAAAACATGTGTTTGGAACCACAAAGGGTGCCTTGCTTTCCAGAAAAATGATAGGGGGGACACTTTATTTTGGAATTGAATCAATTAATATCAAAAAAATGCTAATCAAGATCAAGGACACCATTGGGTTTTGGAATTGAATGAGTTCATGGTATAAATGGTTCATGGACATTGTTTTGCAATGAATATTGTTCTTAGAAAGAACACAAAGATAATTTCATGGTCATTGCATGAAATATAGTCCTTGGAACAAAAAGAGGAACACATGATTACCATGATGACATTAGAAAGTCTCAGTATATTTTTGGGATTAAACCACGTAACATTAGTACAAAAAGCAATCCAAGATGAATGACTCATTTGGTTGATGGAAGTAAAGACATTTAGAGTTTTAAAGGTGTTTAGACTTGTATCTTTTTAATTAATAAGCTAGGTAGTTTAACCACAAATGTTCGTTTCATGATAACTTTATCAAAACGTGGGTTTGGAACCACAAAGGGAGCCTTGCTTACCAGAAATGATGAGGGGGGGACACCTTATTTTGGAATTCAAACAATTAATATCAATAAAATGCTAATCAAGATCAAGGACATCATTGGGTTTTGGAATTGAATGAATTCATGGTATAAATTGTTCATGGACATTGTTTTGCAACGAATATTGTTCTTAGAAAAAGAGACAAAGATAATTTCATGGTCATTGCATGAAAAATAGTCCTTGGAACAAAAAGAGGAGCATGATTACCATGAGGACATTAGAAAGTCTCAGTACTTTGGGATTAAACCACGTAACATTAGTACAAAAAGCAATCCAAGATAAATGACTCATTTCGTTGATGGAAGTAAAGACATTTAGAGTTTTAAAGGTGTTTAGACTTGTATGTTTTTAATTAATATACTAGGTAATTTAACCACAAATGTTCATTTCATGATCACTTTTTATGAAAACATGTGTTTGGAACCACAAAGGGTGCCTTGCTTTTCCAGAAATGATAGGGGGGACACTTTATTTTGGAATTGAATCAATTAATATCAAAAACAATGCTAATCAAGATCAAGGACACCATTGGGTTTTGGAATTGAATGAGTTCATGGTATAAATGGTTCATGGACATTGTTTTGCAATGAATATTGTTCTTAGAAAGAACACAAAGATAATTTCATGGTCATTGCATGAAAATATAGTCCTTGGAACAAAAAAAGAGGAACATGATTACCATGAGGAGATTAGAAAGTCTCAGTATTTTGGGATTAAACCACGTAACATTAGTACAAAAAGCAATCCAAGATGAATGACTCATTTGGTTGATGGAAGTAAAGACATTTAGAGTTTTAAAGGTGTTTAGACTTGTATCTTTTAATTAATAAGCTAGGTAGTTTAACCACAAATGTTCGTTTCATGATAACTTTATCAAAACGTGGGTTTGGAACCACAAAGGGAGCCTTGCTTACCAGAAATGATAGGGGGGACACCTTATTTTGGAATTCAAACAATTAATATCAATAAAATGCTAATCAAGATCAAGGACATCATTGGGTTTTGGAATTGAATGAATTCATGGTATAAATTGTTCATGGACATTGTTTTGCAACGAATATTGTTCTTAGAAAAAGAAGACAAAAAGATAATTTCATGGTCATTGCATGAAAAATAGTCCTTGGAACAAAAAAGAGGAGCATGATTACCATGAGGACATTAGAAAGTCTCAGTACTTTTGGGATTAAACCACGTAACATTAGTACAAAAAGCAATCCAAGATAAATGACTCATTTCGTTGATGGAAGTAAAGACATTTAGAGTTTTAAAGGTGTTTTTAGACTTGTATGTTTTAATTAATATACTAGGTAATTTAACCACAAATGTTTCATTTCATGATCACTTTATGAAAAACATGTGTTTGGAACCACAAAGGGTGCCTTGCTTTCCAGAAATGATAGGGGGGACACTTTATTTTGGAATTGAATCAATTAATATCAAAACAATGCTAATCAAGATCAAGGACACCATTGGGTTTTGGAATTGAATGAGTTCATGGTATAAATGGTTCATGGACATTGTTTTGCAATGAATATTGTTCTTAGAAAGAACACAAAGATAATTTCATGGTCATTGCATGAAATATAGTCCTTGGAACAAAAAAAGAGGAACATGATTACCATGATGAGATTTAGAAAGTCTCAGTATTTTGGGATTAAACCACTTAACATTAGTACAAAAAAAAAGCAATCCAAGATGAATGACTCATTTGGTTGATGGAAGTAAAGACATTTAGAGTTTTAAAGGTGTTTAGACTTGTATCTTTTAATTAATAAGCTAGGTAGTTTAACCACAAATGTTCGTTTCATGATAACTTTATCAAAACGTGGGTTTGGAACCACAAAGGGAGCCTTGCTTACCAGAAATGATAGGGGGGACACCTTATTTTGGAATTCAAACAATTAATATCAAAAAAAATGCTAATCAAGATCAAGGACATCATTGGGTTTCGGAATTGAATGAATTCATGGTATAAATTGTTCATGGACATTGTTTTGCAACGAATATTGTTCTTAGAAAGAAGACAAAGATAATTTCATGGTCATTGCATGAAAAATAGTCCTTGGAACAAAAAGAGGAGCATGATTACCATGAGGACATTAGAAAGTCTCAGTACTTTGGGATTAAACCACGTAACATTAGTACAAAAAGCAATCCAAGATAAATGACTCATTTCGTTGATGGAAGTAAAGACATTTAGAGTTTTAAAGGTGTTTAGACTTGTATGTTTTAATTAATATACTAGGTAATTTAACCACAAATGTTCATTTCATGTCACTTTATGAAAACATGTGTTTGGAACCACAAAGGGTGCCTTGCTTTCCAGAAATGATAGGGGGGACACTTTATTTTGGAATTGAATCAATTAATATCAAAAACAATGCTAATCAAGATCAAGGACACCATTGGGTTTTGGAATTGAATGAGTTCATGGTATAAATGGTTCATGGACATTGTTTTGCAATGAATATTGTTCTTAGAAAGAACACAAAGATAATTTCATGGTCATTGCATGAAATATAGTCCTTGGAACAAAAAAAGAGGAACATGATTACCATGAGGAGATTAGAAAGTCTCAGTATTTTGGGATTAAACCACGTAACATTAGTACAAAAAGCAATCCAAGATGAATGACTCATTTGGTTGATGGAAGTAAAGACATTTAGAGTTTTAAAGGTGTTTAGACTTGTATCTTTTAATTAATAAGCTAGGTAGTTTAACCACAAATGTTCGTTTCATGATAACTTTATCAAAACGTGGGTTTGGAAAACCACAAAGGGAGCCTTGCTTACCAGAAATGATAGGGGGGACACCTTATTTTGGAATTCAAACAATTAATATCAATAAAATGCTAATCAAGATCAAGGACATCATTGGGTTTTGGAATTGAATGAATTCATGGTATAAATTGTTCATGGACATTGTTTTGCAACGAATATTGTTCTTAGAAAGAAGACAAAGATAATTTCATGGTCATTGCATGAAAAATAGTCCTTGGAACAAAAAGAGGAGCATGATTACCATGAGGACATTAGAAAGTCTCAGTACTTTGGGATTAAACCACGTAACATTAGTACAAAAAGCAATCCAAGATAAATGACTCATTTCGTTGATGGAAGTAAAGACATTTAGAGTTTTAAAGGTGTTTAGACTTGTATTTTTTTAATTAATATACTAGGTAATTTAACCACAAATGTTCATTTCATGATCACTTTATGAAAAAACATGTGTTTGGAACCACAAAGGGTGCCTTGCTTTCCAGAAATGATAGGGGGGACACTTTATTTTGGAATTGAATCAATTAATATCAAAACAATGCTAATCAAGATCAAGGACACCATTGGGTTTTGGAATTGAATGAGTTCATGGTATAAATGGTTCATGGACATTGTTTTGCAATGAATATTGTTCTTAGAAAGAACACAAAGATAATTTCATGGTCATTGCATGAAATATAGTCCTTGGAACAAAAAGAGGAACATGATTACCATGAGGAGATTAGAAAGTCTCAGTATTTTGGGATTAAACCACTTAACATTAGTACAAAAAGCAATCCAAGATGAATGACTCATTTGGTTGATGGAAGTAAAGACATTTAGAGTTTTTAAAGGTGTTTAGACTTGTATCTTTTTAATTAATAAGCTAGGTAGTTTAACCACAAATGTTCGTTTCATGATAACTTTATCAAAACGTGGGTTTGGAACCACAAAGGGAGCCTTGCTTACCAGAAATGATAGGGGGGGACACCTTATTTTTGGAATTGAAACAATTAATATCAATAAAATGCTAATCAAGATCAAGGACATCATTGGGTTTCGGAATTGAATGAATTCATGGTATAAATTGTTCATGGACATTGTTTTGCAACGAATATTGTTCTTAGAAAGAAGACAAAGATAATTTCATGGTCATTGCATGAAAAATAGTCCTTTGAAACAAAAAGAGGAGCATGATTACCATGAGGACATTAGAAAGTCTCTCAGTACTTTGGGATTAAACCACGTAACATTAGTACAAAAAGCAATCCAAGATAAATGACTCATTTCGTTGATGGAAGTAAAGACATTTAGAGTTTTAAAGGTGTTTAGACTTGTATGTTTTAATTAATATACTAGGTAATTTAACCACAAATGTTCATTTCATGATCACTTTATGAAAACATGTGTTTGGAACCACAAAGGGTGCCTTGCTTTCCAGAAATGATAGGGGGGACACTTTATTTTGGAATTGAATCAATTAATATCAAAACAATGCTAATCAAGATCAAGGACACCATTGGGTTTTGGAATTGAATGAGTTCATGGTATAAATGGTTCATGGACATTGTTTTGCAATGAATATTGTTCTTAGAAAGAACACAAAGATAATTTCATGGTCATTGCATGAAATATAGTCCTTGGAACAAAAAGAGGAACATGATTACCATGATGAGATTAGAAAGTCTCAGTATTTTGGGATTAAACCACGTAACATTAGTACAAAAAGCAATCCAAGATGAATGACTCATTTGGTTGATGGAAGTAAAGACATTTAGAGTTTTAAAGGTGTTTAGACTTGTATCTTTTAATTAATAAGCTAGGTAGTTTAACCACAAATGTTCGTTTCATGATAACTTTATCAAAACGTGGGTTTGGAACCACAAAGGGAGCCTTGCTTACCAGAAATGATAGGGGGGGACACCTTATTTTGGAATTGAAAAACAATTAATATCAATAAAATGCTAATCAAGATCAAGGACATCATTGGGGGTTTTGGAATTGAATGAATTCATGGTATAAATTGTTCATGGACATTGTTTTGCAACGAATATTGTTTCTTAGAAAGAAGACAAAGATAATTTTCATGGTAATTTCATGGTCATTGCATGAAAAATAGTCCTTGGAACAAAAAAAGAGGAGCATGATTACCATGAGGACATTAGAAAGTCTCAGTACTTTGGGATTAAACCACGTAACATTAGTACAAAAAAAAGCAATCCAAGATAAATGACTCATTTCGTTGATGGAAGTAAAGACATTTAGAGTTTTTAAAGGTGTTTAGACTTGTATGTTTTAATTAATATACTAGGTAATTTAACCACAAATGTTCATTTCATGATCACTTTTAAAAAACGTGTGTTTGGAACCACAAAGGGTGCCTTGCTTTTCCAGAAATGATAGGGGGGACACTTTATTTTGGAATTGAATCAATTAATATCAAAAAATGCTAATCAAGATCAAGGACACCATTGGGTTTTGGAATTGAATGAATTCATGGTATAAATGGTTCATGGACATTGTTTTGCAACGAATATTGTTCTTAGAAAGAAGACAAAGATAATTTCATGGTCATTGCATGAAAAATAGTCCTTGGAACAAAAAGAGGAGCATGATTACCATGAGGACATTAGAAAGTCTCAGTACTTTGGGATTAAACCACGTAACATTAGTACAAAAAGCAATCCAAGATAAATGACTCATTTCGTTGATGGAAGTAAAGACATTTAGAGTTTTAAAGGTGTTTAGACTTGTATGTTTTAATTAATATACTAGGTAATTTAACCACAAATGTTCATTTCATGATCACTTTATGAAAAACATGTGTGTTTGGAACCACAAAGGGTGCCTTGCTTTCCAGAAATGATAGGGGGGACACTTTATTTTGGAATTGAATCAATTAATATCAAAACAATGCTAATCAAGATCAAGGACACCATTGGGTTTTGGAATTTGAATGAGTTCATGGTATAAATGGTTCATGGACATTGTTTTGCAATGAATATATTGTTCTTAGAAAAAGAACACAAAGATAATTTCATGGTCATTGCATGAAATATAGTCCTTGGAACAAAAAGAGGAACATGATTACCATGAGGAGATTAGAAAGTCTCAGTATTTTGGGATTAAACCACGTAACATTAGTACAAAAAGCAATCCAAGATGAATGACTCATTTGGTTGATGGAAGTAAAGACATTTAGAGTTTTAAAGGTGTTTAGACTTGTATCTTTTAATTAATAAGCTAGGTAGTTTAACACACAAATGTTCGTTTCATGATAACTTTTATCAAAACGTGGGTTTGGAACCACAAAGGGAGCCTTGCTTACCAGAAATGATAGGGGGGACACCTTATTTTGGAATTCAAAATATTAATATCAATAAAATGCTAATCAAGATCAAGGACATCATTGGGTTTCGGAATTGAATGAATTCATGGTATAAATTGTTCATGGACATTGTTTTGCAACGAATATTGTTCTTAGAAAGAAGACAAAGATAATTTCATGGTCATTGCATGAAAAATAGTCCTTGGAACAAAAAGAGGAGCATGATTACCATGAGGACATTAGAAAGTCTCAGTACTTTGGGATTAAACCACGTAACATTAGTACAAAAAGCAATCCAAGATAAATGACTCATTTCGTTGATGGAAGTAAAGACATTTAGAGTTTTAAAGGTGTTTAGACTTGTATGTTTTAATTAATATACTAGGTAATTTAACCACAAATGTTCATTTCATGATCACTTTATGAAAACATGTGTTTGGAACCACAAAGGGTGCCTTGCTTTCCAGAAATGATAGGGGGGACACTTTATTTTGGAATTGAATCAATTAATATCAAAACAAGGGGGGACACTTTTATTTTGGAATTGAAATCAATTAATATCAAAAAAATGCTCAATCAAGATCAAAGGACGACCATTGGGTTTTGGAATTGAATGAGTTCATTGGTTATAAATGGTTCATGGACATTGTTTTGCAATG
>JBAPLH010001067.1:0-78607 GCA_037897445.1 Ceriops zippeliana
TGATTTCATTAACATACTAGGTTGTTTAGCCACATTTGTCAATTTCATCATCAATGTATCAAAATGCGTGCTTGGAATGAAAAGAGCAGCCCTGCTAACAAGAAATGATGGGAGGTACTCTTTATTTTGGAACTCAACCAATTATTATCTATCAGAAATGCGAATCAAGATGGAGGACTATTGTTTGTTGGAATTGAATGAAATCCTCTAATTGATGGTTCATGGGCAATATTTTTATAATGAATATAGTCGTTAATAAAGATAGAAAACATAATGTCAAGTCATTGAATGAAAAATACTCCTTTTAACAATAAGAGAAGTCTAATTATCATGACGTGATATTAAAGCCTCATTATTTAGGAATTAAACAACTTCACATTAGCACGGAATGCCAATCGAAATGAATGATTGCTTTTGAAGATTTATGTAGATTTAGAGTTTCAATGGAGTTTAAATTTGTTTGATTTCATTAATATACTAGGTTGTTTAGCCACATTTGCCATTTTCGTCATCAATGTATCAAAATGCGTACTTGGAATGAAAAGAGCAGTCCTGCTAACAAGAAATGATGGGAGGTACTCTTTATTTTGGAACTCAACCAATTATTATCTATCAAAAATGGGAATCAAGATGGAGGACTATTGTTTGTTGGAATTGAATGAATTCCTCTGATTGATGGTTCATGGGCAATATTTTTATAATGAATATAGTCGATAATAAAGATAGAAATCATAATGCCAAGTCATTGAATGAAAAATACTCCTTTTAACAATAAGAGGAGCCTAAATAGCATGAGGTGATATGAAAGTCTCATTATTTAGGAATTAAACAACTTCACATTAGCACGGAATGCAAATCGAGATGAATGATTGCTTTCTTAGATTGATGTAAGTAGATTTAGAGTTTCAATGGAGTTTAAATTTGTTTGATTTCATTAACATACTAGGTTGTTTAGCCACATTTGTCAATTTCATCATCAATGTATCAAAATGCGTGCTTGGAATTAAAAGAACAGCTCTGCTAACAAGAAATGATGGGAGCTACTCTTTATTTGGGAACTCAACCAATTATTATCAATAAGAAATGCGAATAGAGATGGAGGACTATTATTTGTTGGAATTGAATGAATTCCTCTGATTGATGGTTCATGGGCAATATTTTTGTAATGAATATAGTCGTTAATAAAGGTAGAAAACATAATGTCAAGGTCATTGAATGAAAAATACTCCTTGTAACAATAAGAAGGGACTAATTAGCAGGAGGTGATATGAAATTCTCATTATTTAGGAAGTAATCAACTTCACATTAGCACGAAATGGAAACCGAGATGAAAGATTGGTTTCATAGATTGAAGTAAGTAGTTTTAGAGTTTCAACGGAGTTTAAATTTCTGTCATTTCATTAATATGCTATGTTGTTTAGCCACATTTGTCATTCTAATCATCAATGTATCAAAATGCGTGCTTGGAATTAAAAGAACAGCCTGCTAACAAGAAATGATGGGAGGTACTCTTTATTTGGGAACGTAACCAATTATTATCAATAAGAAATGCGAATCAAGATGGAGGACTCTTGTTTGTTGGAATTGAATGAATTCCTCTGATTGATGGTTCATGGGCAATATTTTTATAATGAATATAGTCGTTAATAAAGATAGAAAACATAACGTCAATGTCATTGAATGAAAAATACTCCTTGTAACAATAAGAGGAGCCTAATTAGCATAAGGTGATATGAAAGTCTCATTATTTAGGAATTAAACAACTTCACATTAGCACGAAATGCAAACCGAGATGAATGATTGCTTTCGTAGACTGATGTTAGTAGATTTATAGTTTAAATGGAGTTTAAATTTGTTTGATTTCATTAATATACTAGGTTGTTTAGACACATTTGTCATTTTCATCATGAATCTACCAAAATGCGTGCTTGGAATCCAAAGAGGAGCCCTGCTAACAAGAAATGATGGGAGGTACTCTTTATTTTGCAACTCAACCAATTATTATGTATAAGAAAAGCAAATCAAGATGGAGGATTATTGTTTGTTGGAATTGAATGAATTCCTCTAATTGATGGATCAAGGGCAATATTTTTATAATGAATATAGTCGTTAATAAAGATAGAAAACATAATGTCAAGGTCATTGAATGAAAAATACTCCTCGTAACAATAAGAGGAGCCTAATTAGCATGAGGTGATATGAAAGTCTCATTATTTAGGAATTAAACAACTTCACATTAGCACGGAATGGAAACCGAGATGAATGATTGCTTTCGTAGATTGATGGAAGTAGATTTAGAGTTTCAATGGAGTTTAAATTTGTTTGATTTCATTAATATGCTAGGTTATTTATACACATTCATCATTTTCATCATCAATGTATCAAAATGTGTGCTTCGAATTAAAAGTGCAGCCCTCCTAACAAGAAATGATGGGAGGTACTCTTCATTTTGCAACTTAACAAATTATTATCAATAAGAAATGCGAATCAAGATGGAGGATTATTGTTTGTTGCAATTGAATGAATTCCTCTGATTGATGGTTCATGGGCAATATTTTTATAATGAATATAGTCGTTAATAAAGATAGAAAACATAATGTCAAGGTCGTTGAATGAAAAGTACTCCTCGTAACAATAAGAGGAGCATAATTAGCATGAGGTGATATGAAAGTCTCATTATTTAGGAATTAAACAACTTCACATTAGCACGGAATGCAAACTGAGATGAATGATTGCTTTCGTAGATTGATGTAAGTAGATTTAGAGTTTCAATGGAGTTTAAATTTGTTTGATTTCATTAATATACTAGGTTGTTTATACACATTCGTCATTTTCATCATCAATGTATCAAAATGTGTGCTTCGAATTAAAAGAGCAGCCCTCCTAACAAGAAATGATGGGAGGTACTCTTCATTTTGAAACTTAACAAATTATTATCAATAAGAAATGCGAATCAAGATGGAGGATTATTGTTTGTTGCAATTGAATGAATTCCTCTGATTGATGGTTCATGGGCAATATTTTTATAATAAATATAGTCGTTAATAAAGATAGAAAACATAATGTCAAGGTCATTGAATGAAAAATACTCCTTGTAACAATAAGAAGAGCCTAATTAGCATGAGGTGATAAGAAAGTCTCATCATTTAGGAATTAAACAACTTCAAGTAAGCACAGAATGCAAACCAAGATGAATGATTGATTTCTCATATGCAAGTAAGTAGATATAGTGTTTTAATGGAGTTTAAATTTGTGTCATTTCATTAATATACTAGGTTGTTCAGCCACATTTGTCAATTTCATCATCAATGTATCAAAATGCGTGCTTGGAATGAAAAGAGCAGCCTTGCTAACAAGAAATGATGGGAGGTACTCTTTATTTTGGAACTCAACCAATTATTATCAATAAGAAATGCGAATCAAGATGGAGGACTCTTGTTTGTTGGAATTGAATGAATTCCTCTGATTGATGGTTCATGTGCAATATTTTTGTATTGAATATAGTCGTTAATAAAGGTAGAAAACATAATGTCAAGGTCATTGAATGAGAAATACTCCTTGTAACAATAAGAAGGGCATAATTAGCATGAGGTGATATGAAATTCTCATTATTTAGGAATTAATCAACTTCACATTAGCACGAAATGGAAACCGAGATGAAAGATTGGTTTCATCTCGGAGGTACTCTTTATTTTGCAAGTTAACCAATTATTATCAATACGAAATGCGAATCAAGTTGGAGGACTATTGTTTGTTGCAATTGAATGAATTCCTCTGATTGATGGTTAATGGGCAATATTTTTATAATGAATATAGTCGTTAATAAAGATAGAAAACATAACGTCAAGGTCATTGAATGAAAAATACTCCTTGTAACAATAAGAGGAGCCTAATTAGCATAAGGTGATATGAAAGTCTCATTAGTTAGGAATTAAACAACTTCACATTAGCACGGAATGGAAACCGAGATGAATGATTACTTTCGTAGATTGATGTAAGTAGATTTAGAGTTTCAATGGAGTTTAAATTTGTTTGATTTCATTAATATACTAGGTTGTTTATACACATTCATCATTTTCATCATCAATGCATCAAAATGTGTGCTTCGAATTAAAAGAGCAGCCCTCCTAACAAGAAATGATGGGAGGTACTCTTTATTTTGCAACTTCCCAAATTATTATCAATAAGAATTGCGAATCAAGATGGAGGATTATTGTTTGTTGCAATTGAATGAATTCCTCTGATTGATGGTCACGGGCAATATTTTTATAATGAATATAGTCGTTAATAAAGATAGAAAACATAATGTCAAGGTCATGGAATGAAAAATACTCCTTGTAATAATAAGAAGAGCCTAATTAGCATGAGGTGATAAGAAAGTCTCATCATTTAGGAATTAAACAACTTCACGTAAGCACAGAATGCAAACCAAGATGAATGATTGATTTCTCAGATGCAAGTAAGTAGATATAGTGTTTTAATGGAGTTTAAATTTGTGTCATTTCATTAATATACTAGGTTGTTCAGCCACATTTGTCAATTTCATCATCAATGTATCAAAATGCGTGCTTGGAATGAAAAGAGCAGCCCTGCTAACAAGAAATGATGGGAGGTACTCTTTATTTTGGAACTCAACCAATTATTATCTATCAGAAATGCGAATCAAGATGGAGGACTGTTGTTTGTTGGAATTGAATGAATTCCTCTAATTAATGGATCATGGGCAATATTTTTATAGTGAATATAGTCGTTAATAAAGATAGAAAACATAATGTCAAGTTATTGAATGAAAAACACTCCTTTTAACAATAAGAGAAGCCTAATTATCATGACGTGATGTTAAAGCCTCATTATTTAGGAATTAAACAACTTCACATTAGCACGAAATGCTAATCGAAATGAATGATTGCTTTTGAAGATTTATGTAAGTAGATTTAGAGTTTCAATGGAGTTTAAATTTGTTTGATTTCATTAATATACTAGGTTGTTTAGCCACATTTGCCATTTTCATCATCAATGTATCAAAATGCGTACTTAGAATGAAAAGAGCAGTCCTGCTAACAAGAAATGATGGGAGGTACTCTTTATTTTGGAACTCAACCAATTATTATCTATCAGAAATGTGAATCAAGATGGAGGACTATTGTTTGTTGGAATTGAATGAATTCCTCTGATTGATGGTTCATGGGCAATATTTTTATAATGAATATAGTCATTAATAAAGATAGAAAACATAATGTCAAGTCATTGAATGAAAAATACTCCTTTTAACAATAAGAGGAGCCTAATTAGCATGAGGTGATATGAAAGTCTCATTATTTAGATATTAAACAACTTCACATTAGCACGGAATGCACATCGAGATCAATTATTGCTTTCGCAGATTAATGTAAGTAGATTTAGAGTTTCAATGGAGTTTAAATTTGCTTGATTTCATTAATATACTAGGTTGTTTAGACACATTTGTCATTTTCATCATCAATGTATCAAAATGCGTGCTTGGATTTAAATGAGCAGCCCTGCTAACAAGAAATGATCGGAGGTACTCTTTATTTTGCAAGTTAACCAATTATTATCAATACGAAATGCGAATCAAGTTGGAGGACTATTGTTTGTCGCAATTGAATGAATTCCTCTGATTGATGGTTCATGGGCAATATTTTTATAATAAATATAGTCGTTAATAAAGATAGAAAACATAACGTCAAGGTCATTGAATGAAAAATACTCCTTGTAACAAAAAGAGGAGCCTAATTAGCATAAGGTGATATCAAAGTCTCATTATTTAGGAATTAAACAACTTCACATTAGCACGAAATGCAAACCGAGATGAATGATTGCTTTCGGAGACTGATGTTAGTAGATTTATAGTTTCAATGGAGTTTAAATTTGTTTGATTTCATTAATATACTAGGTTGTTTAGACACATTTGTCATTTTCATCATGAATCTACCAAAATGTGTGCTTGCAATCCAAAGAGGAGCCCTGCGAACAAGAAATGATGGGGGTACTCTTTATTTTGCAACTCAACCAATTATTATGTATAAGAAAAGCGAATGAAGATGGAGGACTATTGTTTGTTGGAATTGAATGAATTCCTCTAATTGATGGATCAAGGGCAATATTTTTATAATGAATATAGTCGTTAATAAAGATAGAAAACATAATGTCAAGGTCATTGAATGAAAAATACTCCTCGTAACAATAAGAGGAGCCTAATTAGCATGAGGTGATATGAAAGTCTCATTATTTAGGAATTAAACAACTTCACATTAGCACGGAATGCAAACTGAGATGAATGATTGCTTTCGTAGATTGATGTAAGTAGATTTAGAGTTTCAATGGAGTTTAAATTTGTTTGATTTCATTAATATACTAGGTTGTTTATACACATTCGTCATTTTCATCATCAATGTATCAAAATGTGTGCTTCGAATTAAAAGAGCAGCCCTCCTAACAAGAAATGATGGGAGGTACTCTTCATTTTGCAACTTCCCAAATTATTATCAATAAGAAATGTGAATCAAGATGGAGGATTATTGTTTGTTGCAATTGAATGAATTCCTCTGATTGATGGTTCACGGGCAATATTTTTATAATGAATATAGTCGTTAATAAAGATAGAAAACATAATGTCAAGGTCATGGAATGAAAAATACTCCTTGTAATAATAAGAAGAGCCTAATTAGCATGAGGTGATAAGAAAGTCTCATCATTTAGGAATTAAACAACTTCACGTAAGCACAGAATGCAAACTAAGATGAATGATTGATTTCTCAGATGCAAGTAAGTAGATATAGTGTTTTAATGGAGTTTAAATTTGTGTCATTTCATTAATATACTAGGTTGTTCAGCCACATTTGTCAATTTCATCATCAATGTATCAAAATGCGTGCTTGGAATGAAAAGAGCAGCCTTGCTAACAAGAAATGATGGGAGGTACTCTTTATTTTGGAACTCAACCAATTATTATCTATCAAATATGCGAATGAAGATGGAGGACTATTGTTTGTTGGAATTGAATGAATTCCTCTTATTGATGGTTCATGGGCAATATTTTTATAGTGAATATAGTCGTTAATAAAGGTAGAAAACATAATGTCAAGGTCATTGAATGAAAAATACTCCTTGTAACAATAAGAGGGGCCTAATGAGCATGAGGTGATATGAAAGTCTCATTATTTAGGAATTAATCAACTTCACATTAGCACGAAATGGAAACTGAGATGAATGATTGCTTTCGCAGATTGATGTAAGTAGATTTAAAGTTTCAATGGAGTGTCAATTTGTTTGATTTCATTAACATACCAGGTTCCTTAGCCACATTTGTCAATTTCATCATCAATGTATCAAAATGCGTGCTTGGAATTAAAAGAACAGCCCTGCTAACAAGAAATGATGGGAGGTACTCTTTATTTGGGAACTTAACCAATTATTATCACTAAGAAATGCGAATCAAGATGGAGGACTCTTGTTTGTTGGAATTGAATGAATTCCTCTGATTGATGGTTCATGTGCAATATTTTTGTAATGAATATAGTCGTTAATAAAGGTAGAAAACATAATGTCAAGGTCATTGAATGAGAAATACTCCTTGTAACAATAAGAAGGGCCTAATTAGCATGAGGTGATATGAATTTCTCATTTTTTTGTGAATTAATCAACTTCACATTAGCATGAAATGGAAACCGAGATGAAGGATTGGTTTCACAGATTGAAGTAAGTAGTTTTAGAGTTTCAATGGAGTTTAAATTTGTGTCATTTCATTAATATGCTATGCCGTTTGGCCACATTTGTCGTTCTAATCATCAATGTATGAAAATGCGTGCTTGGAATTAAAAGAACAGCCCTGCTAACAAGAAATGATGGGAGGTACTCTTTATTTGGGAACTTAACCAATTATTATCAATAAGAAATGCGAATCAAGATGGAGGACTCTTGTTTGTTGGAATTGAATGAATTCCTCTTATTGATGGTTCATGGGCAATATTTTTATAGTGAATATAGTCGTTAATAAAGGTAGAAAACATAATGTCAAGGACATTGAATGAAAAATACTCTTTGTAACAATAAAAGGGGCCTAATGAGCATGCAGTGATATGAAAGTCTCGTTATTTTGGAATTAAACGACTTCACGTAAGCACAGAATGCAAACCAAGATGAATGATTGATTTCTTAGATGCAAGTAAGTAGATATAGTGTTTTAATGGAGTTTAAATTTGTGTCATTTCATTAATATACTAGGTTGTTCAGCCACATTTGTCAATTTCATCATCAATGTATCAAAATGTGTGCTTGGAATGAAAAGAGTAGCCCTGCTAACAAAAAATGATGGGAGGTACTCTTTATTTTGGAACTCAACCAATTATTATCTATCAGAAATGCAAATCAAGATGGAGGACTATTGTTTGTTGGAATTGAATGAATTCCTTTTATTGATGGTTCATGGGCAATATTTTTATAGTGAATATAGTCATTAATAAAGGTAGAAAACATAATGTCAAGGTCATTGAATGAAAAATACTCCTTGTAACAATAAGAGGGGCCTAATGAGCATGAGGTGATATGAAAGTCTCATTATTTAGGAATTAATCAACTTCACATTAGCACGAAATGGAAACTGAGATGAATGATTGCTTTCGCAGATTGATGTAAGTAGATTTAGAGTTTCAATGGTGTTTAAACTTGTTTGATTTCATTAACATACCAGGTTCTTTAGCCACATTTGTCAATTTCATCATCAATGTATCAAAATGCGTGCTTGGAATTAAAAGAACAGCCCTTCTAACAAGAAATGATGGGAGGTACTCTTTATTTGGGAACTTAACCAATTATTATCAATAAGAAATGCGAATCAAGATGGAGGACTCTTGTTTGTTGGAATTGAATGAATTCCTCTGATTGATGGTTCATGTGCAATATTTTTGTAATGAATATAGTCGTTAATAAAGGTAGAAAACATAATGTCAAGGTCATTGAATGAGAAATACTCCTTGTAACAATAAGAAGGGCCTAATTAGCATGAGGTGATATGAATTTCTCATTTTTTTGTGAATTAATCAACTTCACATTAGCATGAAATGAAAACCTAGATGAAAGATTGGTTTCACAGATTGAAGTAAGTAGTTTTAGAGTTTCAACGTAGTTTAAATTTGTGTCATTTCATTAATATGCTATGGCGTTTGGCCACATTTGTCATTCTAATCATCAATGTATTAAAATGTGTGCTTGGAATTAAAAGAACAGCCCTGCTAACAAGAAATGATGGGAGGTACTCTTTATTTGGGAACTTAACCAATTATTATCAATAAGAAATGCGAATCAAGATGGAGGACTCTTGTTTGTTGGAATTGAATGAATTCCTCTTATTGATGGTTCATGGGCAATATTTTTATAATGAATATAGTCGTTAATAAAGATAGAAAACATAATTTCAAGGTCATTGAATGAAAAATACTCCTTGTAACAAAAAGAGAAGCCTAATTATCATGACGTGATATTAAAGCGTCATTATTTAGGAATTAAACAACTTCACATTAGCACGGAATGCAAATCGAAATGAATGATTGCTTTTGAAGATTTATGTAAGTAGATTTAGAGCTTCAATGGAGTTTAAATTTGTTTGATTTCATTAATATACTAGGTTGTTTAGCCACATTTGCCATTTTCATCATCAATGTATCAAAATGCGTACTTGGAATGAAAAGAGCAGTCCTGCTAACAAGAAATGATGGGAGGTACTCTTTATTTTGGAACTCAACCAATTATTATCTATCAAAAATGCGAATCAAGATGTAGGACTATTGTTTGTTGGAATTGAATGAATTCCTCTGATTGTTGGTTCATGGACAATATTTTTATAATGAATATAGTTGTTAATAAAGATAGAAAACATAATGTCAAGTCATTGAATGAAAAATAATCCTTTGACCAATAAGAGGAGCCTAATCAGCATGAGGTGATATGAAAGTCTCATTATTTAGATATTAAACAATTTCACATTAGCACGGAATGCAAATCGAGATCAATGATTGCTTTCGCAGATTAATGTAAGTAGATTTATAGTTTCAATGGAGTTTATATTTGCTTGATTTCATTAATATATACTAGGTTGTTTAGACACATTTATCATTTTCATCATCAATGTATCAAAATGCGTGCTTGGAATCCAAAGAGCAGCCCTGCTAACAAGAAATGATGGGAGGTATTCTTTATTTTGCAACTCAAAAATTATTATCAATAAGAAATGCAAATCAAGATGGAGGACTATTGTTTGTTGGAATTGAATGAATTCCTCTGATTGATGGTTCATGGACAATATTTTTATAATGAATATAGTCGATAATAAAGATTGAAATCATAATGCCAAGTCATTGAATGAAAAATACTCCTTTTATCAATAAGAGGAGCCTAATCAGAATGAGGTGATATGAAAGTCTCATTATTTAGGAATTAAACAACTTCACATTAGCACGGAATGCAAATCGAGATGAATGATTGCTTTCTTAGATTGATGTAAGTAGATTTAGAGTTTCAATGGAGTTTAAATTTGTTTGATTTCATTAACATACTAGGTTGTTTAGCCACATTTGTCAATTTCATCATCAATGTGTCAAAATGCGTGCTTGGAATTCAAAGAGCAGCCCTGCTAACAAGAAATGATGGGAGGTACTCTTTATTTGGGAACTCAACCAATTATTATGAATAAGAAATGCGAATAGAGATGGAGGACTATTGTTTGTTGGAATTGAATGAATTCCTCTGATTGATGGTTCATGGGCAATATTTTTGTAATGAATATAGTCGTTAATAAAGGTAGAAAACATAATGTCAAGGTCATTGAATGAAAAATACTCCTTGTAACAATAAGAAGGTCCTAATTAGCATGAGGTGATATGAAATTCCCATTATTTAGGAATTAATCAACTTCACATTAGCACGAAATGGAAACCGAGATGAAAGATTGGTTTCACAGATTGAAGTAAGTAGTTTTAGAATTTCAACAGAGTTTAAATTTGTGTCATTTCATTAATATGCTATGCCGTTTAGCCACATTTGTCATTCTAATCATCAATGTATCAAAATGCGTGCTTGGAATTAAAAGAACAGCCCTGCTAACAAGAAATGATGGGAGGTACTCCTTATTTGGGAACTTAACCAATTTTTATCAATAAGAAATGCGAATCAAGATGGAGGACTCTTGTTTGTTGGAATTGAATGAATTCCTCTGATTGATGGTTCATGGGCAATATTTTTATAATGAATATAGTTGTTAATAAAAATAGAAAACGTAATGTCAAGGTCATTGAATGAAAAATACTCCTTGTAATAATAAGAGGAGCCTAATTAGCATGAGGTGATATGAAAGTCTCATTATTTAGTAATTAAACAACTTCACATTAGCGCGGAATGCAAACCGAGATGAATGATTGCTTTTGTAGATTGATGTAAGTAGATTTCTAGTTTCAATGGAGTTTAAATTTGTTTGATTTCATTAATATACTAGGTTGTTTAGACACATTTGTCATTTTCATCTTGAATGTACCAAAATGCGTTCTTGGAATCCAAAGAGGAGCCCTGCTAACAAGAAATGATGGGAGGTACTCTTTATTTTGCAACTCAACCAATTATTATCTATAAGAAAAGCGAATCAAGATGGAGGACTATTGTTTTTTGGAATTGAATGAATTCCTCTAATTGATGGATCAAGGGCAATATTTTTATAATGAATATAGTCGTTAATAAAGATAGAAAACATAATGTCAAGCCATTGAATGAAAAATACTCCTTTTAACAATAAGAGCAGCCTAATTAGCATGAGGTGATATGAAAGTCTCATTATTTAGATATTAAACAACTTCGCATTAGCACGGAATGCAAATCCAGATCAATGATTGCTTTCGCAGAATGATGTAAGTAGATTTAGAGTTTCAATGGAGTTTAAATTTGCTTGATTTCATTAATATACTAGGTTGTTTAGACACATTTGTCATTTTCATCATGAATGTACCAAAATGCGTGCTTGGAATTTAAAGAGGAGCCCTGCTAACAAGAAATGATGGGAGGTACTCTTTATTTTGCAACTCAACCAATTATTATCTATAAGAAAAGTGAATCAAGATGGGAAACTATTGTTTGTTGGAACTGAGTGAATTCCTCTAATTGATGGATCAAGGGCAATATTTTTATAATGAATATAGTCGTTAATAAAGATAGAAAACATAATGTCAAGCCATTGAATGAAAAATACTTCTCGTAACAATAAGAGGAGCCTAATTAGCTTGAGGTGATATGAAAGTCTCATTATTTAGGAATTAAACAACTTCACATTAGCACGGAATGCAAACCAAGATGAATGATTGCTTTCGTAGATTTAGAGTTTCAATGGAGTTTAAATTTGCTTGATTTCATTAATATACTAGGTTGTTTCGACACATTTGTCATTTTCATCATCAATGTATCAAAATGCGTGCTTGGAATCCAAAGAGCAGCCCTGCTAACAAGAAATGATGGGAGGTACTCTTTATTTTGCAACTCAACCAATTATTATCTATAAGGAAAGCGAATCAAGACGGAAGACTATTGTTTGTTGGAATTGAATGAATTCCTCTAATTGATGGATCAAGGGCAATATTTTTATAATGAATATAGTCGTTAATAAAGATAGAAAACATAATGTCAAGCCATTGAATGAAAAATACTCCTTTTAACAATAAGAGGAGCCTAATTAGCATGAGGTGATATGAAAGTCTCATTATTTAGAAATTAAACAACTTCGCATTAGCACGGAATGCAAATCCAGATCAATGATTGCTTTCCCAGAATGATGTAAGTAGATTTAGAGTTTCAATGGAGTTTAAATTTGCTTGATTTCATTAATATACTAGGTTGTTTAGACACATTTGTCATTTTCATCATGAATGTACCAAAATGCGTGCTTGGAATTTAAAGAGGAGCCCTGCTAACAAGAAATGATGGGAGGTACTCTTTATTTTGCAACTCAACCAATTATTATCTATAAGAAAAGTGAATCAAGATGGGAAACTATTGTTTGTTGGAATTGAATGACTTCCTCTAATTGATGGATCAAGGGCAATATTTTTATAATGAATATAGTCGTTAATAAAGATAGAAAACATAATGTCAAGCCATTGAATGAAAAATACTTCTCATAACAATAAGAGGAGCCTAAATAGCTTGAGGTGATATGAAAGTCTCATTATTTAGGAATTAAACAACTTCACATTAGCACGGAATGCAAACCAAGATGAATGATTGCTTTCGTAGATTTAGAGTTTCAATGGAGTTTAAATTTGCTTGATTTCATCAATATACTAGGTTGTTTCGACACATTTGTCATTTTCATCATCAATGTATCAAAATGCGTGCTTGGAATCCAAAGAGCAGCCCTGCTAACAAGAAATGATGGGAGGTACTCTTTATTTTGCAACTCAACCAATTATTATCTATAAGGAAAGCGAATCAAGACGGAGGACTATTGTTTGTTGGAATTGAATGAATTCCTCTAATTGATGGATCAAGGGCAATATTTTTATAATGAATATAGTCGTTAATAAAGATAGAAAACATAATGTCAAGCCATTGAATGAAAAATACTCCTTTTAACAATAAGAGGAGCCTAATTAGCATGAGGTGATATGAAAGTCTCATTATTTAGAAATTAAACAACTTCGCATTAGCACGGAATGCAAATCCAGATCAATGATTGCTTTCCCAGAATGATGTAAGTAGATTTAGAGTTTCAATGGAGTTTAAATTTGCTTGATTTCATCAATATACTAGGTTGTTTCGACACATTTGTCATTTTCATCATCAATGTATCAAAATGCGTGCTTGGAATCCAAAGAGCAGCCCTGCTAACAAGAAATGATGGGAGGTACTCTTTATTTTGCAACTCAACCAATTATTATCTATAAGGAAAGCGAATCAAGACGGAGGACTATTGTTTGTTGGAATTGAATGAATTCCTCTAATTGATGGATCAAGGGCAATATTTTTATAATGAATATAGTCGTTAATAAAGATAGAAAACATAATGTCAAGCCATTGAATGAAAAATACTCCTTTTAACAATAAGAGGAGCCTAATTAGCATGAGGTGATATGAAAGTCTCATTATTTAGATATTAAACAACTTCGCATTAGCACGGAATGCAAATCCAGATCAATGATTGCTTTCCCAGAATGATGTAAGTAGATTTAGAGTTTCAATGGAGTTTAAATTTGCTTGATTTCATTAATATACTAGGTTGTTTAGACACATTTGTCATTTTCATCATGAATGTACCAAAATGCGTGCTTGGAATTTAAAGAGGAGCCCTGCTAACAAGAAATGATGGGAGGTACTCTTTATTTTGCAACTCAACCAATTATTATCTATAAGAAAAGTGAATCAAGATGGGAAACTATTGTTTGTTGGAATTGAATGAATTCCTCTAATTGATGGATCAAGGGCAATATTTTTATAATGAATATAGTCGTTAATAAAGATAGAAAACATAATGTCAAGCCATTGAATGAAAAATACTCCTCGTAACAATAAGAGGAGCCTAATTAGCTTGAGGTGATATGAAAGTCTTATTATTTAGGAATTAAACAACTTCACATTAGCATGGAATGTAAACCGAGATGAATGCAAATCAAGATGGAGGACTAATTTTTGTTGGAATTGAATGAATTCCTCTGATTGATGGTTCATGGGCAATATTTTTATAATGAATATAGTCATTAATAAAGGTAGAAAACAAAATGTCTAGGTCATAGAATGAAAAATACTCCTTGTAACAACAAGAGGAGCCTAATTAGCATGAGGTGATATGAAAGTCTCATTATTTTGGAATTAAACGACTTCACGTAAGCACAGAATGGAAACGAAGATGAATGATTGATTTCTCAGATGCAAGTAAGTAGATATAGTGTTTTAATGGAGTTTAAATTTGTGTCATTTCATTGATATACTAGGGTGTTCAGCCACATTTGTCAATTTCATCATCAATGTATCAAAATGCGTGCTTGGAATTAAAGGAACAGCCCTGCTAACAAGAAATGATGGGAGGTACTCTTTATTTGGGAACTTAACCAATTATTATCAATAAGAAATGCGAATCAAGATGGAGGACTCTTGTTTGTTAGAATTGAATGAATTCCTCTGATTGATGGTTCATGGGCAATATTTTTATAATGAATATAGTCATTAATAAAAATAGAAAACATAATGTCAAGGTCATTGAATGAAAAATACTCCTTGTAACAATAAGACGGGCCTATTTAGCATAAGGTGATATGAAAGTCTAATTATTTAGGAATTAAACAACATCACATTAGCATGGAATGATTGCTTTTGCAGATTGATGTAAATAGATTTAGAGTTTTAAATTTGTTTGACTTCATTAATATACTAGGTTGTTTAGCCACATTTGTCATTTTCATCATCAATGTATCAAAATGCGTGGTTGGAATTAAAAGAGGAATCCTTTTAACAAGAAATGAGGGGAGGTACTCTTTATTTCGGAACTCAACCAATTATTATCAATAAGAAATGCGAATAAACATAGAGGACTATTGTTTGTTGCAATTGAATGAATTACTGTGGTTGATGGTTCATGGGCAATATTTTTATAATGAATATAGTCGTTAATAAAGATAGAAAACATAATGTCAAATCATTGAATCAAAAATATTCCTTGTAACAATAAGAGGAGCCTAATTAGCATGAGGTGATACTTAAGTCTCATTATTTAGGAATTAAACAACTTCACATTAGCACGGAATGCAAACCGAGATGAATGATTGCTTTCGTAGATTTAGAGTTTCAATGGATTTTAAATTTGTTTCATTTCATTAATATACTAGGTTGTTTATACACATTCGTCATTTTCATCATCAATGTATCAAAATACGTGCTTGGAATTAAAAGAGCAGCCCTCCTAACAAGAGATGATGGGAGGTACTCTTTATTTTGCAACTTAACCAATTATTATCAATAAGAAATGTGAATCAAGATGGAGGATTATTGTTTGTTACAATTGAATGAATTCCTCTGATTGATGGTTCATGGGCAATATTTTTATAATGAATATAGTCGTTAATAAAGATAGAAAACATAATGTCAAGGTCATTGAATGAAAAATACTCCTTGTAACAATAAGAGAAGCCTAATTATCATGAGGTGATATTAAAGCGTCATTATTTAGGAATTAAACAACTTCACATTAGCACGGAATGAAAATCGAAATGAATGATTGCTTTTGAAGATTTATGTAAGTAGATTTAGAGTTTCAATGGAGTTTAAATTTGTTTGATTTCATTAATATACTAGGTTGTTTAGCCACATTTGCCATTTTCATCATCAATGTATCAAAATGCGTGCTTGGAATGAAAAGAGCAGCCCTGCTAACAAGAAATGATGGGAGGTACTCTTTATTTTGGAACTCAACCAATTATTATCTATCAGAAACACGAATCAAGATGGAGGACTATTGTTTGTTGGAATTGAATGAATTCCTCTTATTGATGGTTCATGGGCAATATTTTTAAAGTGAATATAGTCGTTAATAAAGGTAGAAAACATAATGTCAAGGTCATTGAATGAAAAATACTCCTTGTAACAATAAGAGGGGCCTAATGAGCATGAGGTGATATGAAAGTCTCATTATTTAGGAATTAATCAACTTCACATTAGCACAAAATGGAAACTGAGATGAATGATTGCTTTCGCAGATTGATGTAAGTAGATTTAGAGTTTCAATGGAGTTTAAATTTGTTTGATTTCATTAACATACTAGGTTCTTTAGCCAATTTGTCAATTTCATCATCAATGTATCAAAATGCGTGCTTGGAATTAAAAGAACAGCCCTGCTAACAAGAAATGATGGGAGGTACTCTTTATTTGGGAACTTAACCAATTATTATCAATAAGAAATGCAAATCAAGATGGAGGACTCTTGTTTGTTGGAATTGAATGAATTCCTCTGATTGATGGTTCATGGGCAATATTTTTATAATGAATATAGTCGTTAATAAAGATAGAAAACATAATGTCAAGTCATTGAATGAAAAATACTCCTTTTAACAATAAGAGGAGCCTAATTAGCATGAGGTGATATGAAAGTCTCATTATTTAGATATTAAACAACTTCACATGAGCACAGAATGCAAATCGAGATCAATGATTGCATTCGCAGATTGATGTAAGTTGATTTAGAGTTTCAATGGAGTTTAAATTTGCTTGATTTCATTAATATACTAGGTTGTTTAGACACATTTATCATTTTCATCATCAATGTATCAAAATGTGTGCTTGGAATCCAAAGAGCAGCCCTGCTAACAAGAAATGATGGGAGGTACTCTTTATTTTGCAACTCAACCAATTATTATCAATAAGAAATGCAAATCAAGATGGAGGACTATTGTTTGTTGGAATTGAATGAATTCCTCAGATTGATGGTTCATGGGCAATATTTTTATAATGAATATAATCGATAATAAAGATAGAAATCATAATGCCCAGTGATTGAATGAAAAATACACCTTTTAAGAATAAGAGGAGCCTAATTAGCATGAGGTGATATGAAAGTCTCATTATTTAGGAATTAAACAACTTCACATTAGCACGAAATGCAAATCGAGATGAATGATTGCTTTCGTAGATGGATGTAAGTAGATTTAGATTTTCAATGGAGTTTAAATTTGTTTGATTTCATTAACATACTAGGTTGTTTAGCCACATTTGTCAATTTCATCATCAATGTATCAAAATGCGTGCTTGGAATCCAAAGAGCAGCCCTGCGAACAAGAAATGATGGGAGGTACTCTTTATTTTGCAATTCAACCAATTATTATCTATAAGAAATGCAAATCAAGATGGAGGACTATTGTTTGTTGGAATTGAATGAATTCCTCTGATTGATGGTTCATGTGCAATATTTTTATAATGAATATAGTCGTTAATAAAGATAGAAAACATAATGTCAATGTCATTGAATGAAAAATACTCCTTGTAACAATAAGAGGAGCCTAATTAGCATGAAGTGATATGAAAGTCTAATTATTTAAGAATTAATCAACATTACATTAGCCCGAAATGGATACCGAGATGAATGATTCCTTTCGCAGATTGAAGTATGTAGATTTAGTGTTTCAATGGAGTTTAAATTTGTTTGATTTCATTAATATACTAGCTTGTTTAGAGACATTTGTCATTTGCATCATCAATGTATCAAAATGCGTGCTTGGATTTAAAAGAGCAGCCCTGCTAACAAGAAATGATGGGAGGTACTCTTTATTTTGCAACTCAACCAATTATTATCTACAAGAAAAGTGAATCAAGATGGAGGACTATTGTTTGTTGGAATTGAATGAATTCCTCTCATTGATGGTTCATGGGCAATATTTTTATAATGAATATAATTGATAATAAAGATAGAAATCATAATGCCCAGTGATTGAATGAAAAATACACCTTTTAACAATAAGAGGAGCCTAATTAGCATGAGGTGATATGAAAGTCTCATTATTTAGGAATTAAACAACTTCACATTAGCACGAAATGCAAATCGAGATGAATGATTGCTTTCCTAGATGGATGTAAGTAGATTTAGATTTTCAATGGAGTTTAAATTTGTTTGATTTCATTAACATACTAGGTTGTTTAGCCACATTTGTCAATTTCATCATCAATGTATCAAAATGCGTGCCTGGAATCCAAAGAGCAGCCCTGCAAACAAGAAATGATGGGAGGTACTCTTTATTTTGCAATTCAACCAATTATTATCTATAAGAAATGTGAATCAAGATGGAGGACTGTTGTTTGTTGGAATTGAATGAATTCCTCTGATTGATGGTTCATGTGCAATATTTTTATAATGAATATAGTCGTTAATAAAGATAGAAAACATAATGTCAATGTCATTGAATGAAAAATACTCCTTGTAACAATAAGAGGAGCCTAATTAGCATGAGGTGATATGAAAGTCTCATTATTTAGGAATTAATCAACATTACATTAGCACGAAATGGATACCGAGATGAATAATTCCTTTCGCAGATTGAAGTATGTAGATTTAGTGTTTCAATGGAGTTTAAATTTGTTTGATTTCATTAATATACTAGGTTGTTTAGAGACATTTATCATTTGCATCATCAATGTATCAAAATGCGTGCTTGGATTTAAAAGAGCAGCCCTGCTAACAAGAAATGATGGGAGGTACTCTTTATTTTGCAACTCAACCAATTATTATCTATAAGAAAAGTGAATCATGATGGAGGACTATTGTTTGTTGGAATTGAATGAATCCCTCTGATTGATGGTTCATGGGCAATATTTTTATAATGAATATAACCGATAATAAAGATAGAAATCATAATGCCCAGTGATTGAATGAAAAATACACCTTTTAACAATAAGAGGAGCCTAATTAGCATGAGGTGATATGAAAGTCTCATTATTTAGGAATTAAACAACTTCACATTAGCACGGAATGCAAATCGAGATGAATGATTGCATTCGTAGATTGATGTAAGTAAATTTAGATTTTCAATGGAGTTTAAATTTGTTTGATTTCATTAACATACTAGGTTGTTTAGCCACATTTGTCAATTTCATCATCAATGTATCAAAATGCGTGCCTGGAATCCAAAGAGCAGCCCTGCGAACAAGAAATGATGGGAGGTACTCTTTATTTTGCAACTTAACCAATTATTATCAATAAGAAAAGTGAATCAAGTTGGGGGACTATTGTTTGTTGTAAGTGAATGAATTCCTCTAATTGATGGTTCATGGGCAATATTTTTATAATGAATATAGTCGTTAATAAAGATAGAAAACAAAATGTCAAGGTCATTGAACGAAAAATACTCCTTGTAACAATAAGAGAAGCCTAATTACCATGAGGTGATATGAAAGTCTCATTTTTCAGGAATTAAACATCTTCACATTATCACGAAATGCAAACTGAGATGAAAGATTGCTTTCGTAAATTGATGTAAGTAGATTTATAGTTTCAATGGAGTTTAAATTTCTTTGATTTCATTAATATACTAGGTTGTTTAGACACATTTGTCATTTTCATCATGAATGTACCAAAATGCGTGCTTGGAATCCAAAGAGGAGCCATGCTAACAAGAAATGATGGGAGGTACTCTTTATTTTGCAACTCAGCCAATTATTATCTATAAGAAAAGGGAATCAAGATGGAGGACTATTGTTTGTTGGAATTGAATGACTTCCTCAAATTGATGGATCAAGGGAAATATTTTTATAATGAATATAGTCGTTAATGAAGATAGAAAACATAATGTCAAGCCATTGAATGAAAAATACTCCTTTTAACAATAAGAGGAGCCTAATTAGCATGAGGTGATATGAAAGTCTCATTATTTAGATATTAAACAACTTCACATTAGCACGGAATGCAAATTGAGATCAATGATTGCTTTCGCAGATTGATGTAAGTAGATTTAGAGTTTCAATGGAGTTTAAATTTGCTTGATTTCATTAATATACTAGGTTGTTTAGACACATTCGTCATTTTCATCATCAATGTATCAAAATGCGTGCTTGGAATCGAAAGAGCAGCCCTGCTAACAAGAAATGATGGGAGGCACTCTTTATTTTGCAACTCAACCAATTATTATCAATAAGAAATGCAAATCAAGATGGAGGACTATTGTTTGTTGGAATTAAATGAATTCCACTGATTGATAGTTCATGGGAAATATTTTTATAATGAATATAGTCGTTAATAAAGATAGAAAACATAATGTCAATGTTGTTGAATGAAAAATACTCCTTGTAACAATAAAATGAGCCTAATTAGCATGAGGTGATATGAAAGTCTCATTATGTAGGAATTAAACAACTTCACATAAGCACGAAATGCAAACCAAGATCAATGATTTCTTTCGCAGATTGATGTAAGTAGATTTAGAGTTTAAATTTGTTTGCTTTCATTAATATACTAGGTTGTTTAGCCACATTTGTCATTTTCATCATCAATGTATCAAAATGCATGCTTGGAATGAAAAGAGCAGCCCTACTAACAAGAAATGATGGGAGGTACTCTTTATTTTGCAACTTAAGCAATTATTATCAATAAGAAATGCGAATAAAGATAGAGGACTATTGTTTGTTGCAATTGAATGAATTCCTGTGATTGATGGTTCATGGGCAATATTTTTATAATGAATATAGTCGTTAATAAAGATAGCAAACATAATATCAAGGTCATTGAATGAAAAATCTTGTAACAATAAGAGGAGCCTAATTAGCATAAGGTGATATTAAAGTCTCATTATTTAGGAATTAAACAACTTCACATTAGCACAGAATGCAAATTGAGATGAATGATTGCTTTCGTAGATTGATGTAAGTAGATTTAGAATTTCAATGGGGTTTAAATTTGTTTGATTTCATTAATATACTAGGTTGTTTATACACATTCATCATTTCCATCATCAATGTATCAAAATGCGTGCTTGGAATTAAAAGAGCAGCCCTCCTAACAAGAAATGATGGGAGGTACTCTTTATTTTCCAACTTCACCAATTATTATCAATAAGAAATGCGAATCAAGATGGAGGATTATTGTTTGTTGCAATTGAATGAATTCCACTGATTGATGGTTCGTGGGCAATATTTTTATAATGAATATAGTCGTTAATAAAGATAGAAAACATAATGTCAAGGTCATTGAATGAAAAATACTCCTTGTAACAATAAGACGAGTCTATTTTGCATGAGGTGATATGAAAGTCTAATTATTTAGGAATTAAACAACTCCACATTAGCATGAATGCAAACCGAGATGAATGATTGCTTTCATAGATTCATGTAAGTAGATTTAGAGTTTCAATGAAGTTTAAATTTGTTTGATTTCATTAATATACTAGGTTGTTTATACACATTCGTCATTTTCATCATCCGTGTATCAAAATGCGTGCTTGGAAATAAAAGAGCAGCACTGCTAACAAGAAATGATGGGAGGTACTCTTTATTTTGCAACTTCAACAATTATTATCAATAAGAAATGCGAATCAAGATGGAGGATTATTGTTTGTTGCAATTGAATGAATTCCTCTGATTGATGGTTCATGGGAAATATTTTTTTAATGAATATAGTCGTTAATAAAGATAGAAAACATAATGTCAAGGTCATTGAATGAAAAATACTCCTTGTAACAATAAGAGATGCCTAATTATCATGAGGTGATATTAAAGCCTCATTCTTTAGGAATTAAACAACTTCACATTAGCACGAAATGCAAATCGAGATGAATCATTGCTTTTGAAGATTGATGTAAGTAGATTTAGAGTTTGAATGGAGTTTAAATTTGTTTGATTTCATTAATATACTAGGTTGTTTAGCCATATTTGCCATTTTCATCATCAATGTATCAAAATGCGTGCTTGGAATTAAAAGAGCAGCCCTGCTAATAAGAAATGATGGGAGGTACTCTTTATTTTGGAACTCAACCAATTATTATCTATCAGAAATACGAATCAAGATGGAGGACTATTGTTTGTTGGAATTGAATGAATTCCTCTTATTGATGGTTCATGGGCAATATTTTTATAGTGAATATAGTCGTTCATAAAGGTAGAAAACATAATGTCAAGGTCATTGAATGAAAAATACTCCTTGTAACAATAAGAGGGGCCTAATGAGCATGAGGTGATATGAAACTCTCATTATGTAGGAATTAATCAACTTCACATTAGCACGAAATGGAAACTGAGGTGAATGATTGCTTTCGCAGATTGATGCAAGTAGATTTAGAGTTTCAATGGAGTTTAAATTTGTTTAATTTCATTAACATATTAGGTTGTTTAGCCACATGTGTCAATTTCATCATCAATGTATCAAAATGCGTGCTTGGAATTAAAAGAACAGCCCTGCTAACAAGAAATGATGGGAGGTACTCTTTATTTGGGAACTTAACCAATTATTATCAATAAGAAATGCGAATTAAGATGGAGGACTATTGTTTGTTGGAATTGAATGAATTCCTCTGATTGATGGTTCATGGGAAATATTTTTATAATGAATATAGTCGTTAATAGAGATAGAAAACATAATGTCAATGTTGTTGAATGAAAAATACTCCTCTGATTGATGGTTCATTAAAAAAATATTTCCCATGAACCATCAATCAGAGGAATTCATTCAATTGCAACAAACAATAATCCTCCATCTTGATTCGCATTTCTTATTGATACATTGATGATGAGAATGACAAATGTGGCGACGCTACCTAGTATATTAATGAAATGACACAAATTTAAACTCCATTAAAACACTATATCTACTTACTTGCATCTGAGAAAGCAATCATTCATCTTGGTTTGCATTCTGTGCTTACGTGAAGTTGTTTAATTCCTAAATAATGAGACTTTCATATCACCTCATGCTAATTAGGCTCCTCTTATTGTTACAAGGAGTATTTTTCATTCAATGACTTTGACATTATGTTTTCTATCTTTATTAACGACTATATTCATTATAAAAATATTGCCCATGAACCATCAATCAGAGGAATTCATTCAATTCTAACAAACAACAGTCCCCCATCTTGATTTGCATTTCTTATTGATAATAATTGGCTGAGTTCCAAAATAAATATTACCTCCCATCATTTCCTCTTGTAGGGCTCCTCTTTTAATTGCAAGCACACATTTTGATACATTGATGATGAGAATGACAAATGTGGCTAAACAACCAAGTATATTAATGAAATGACACAAATTTAAACTCCATTGAAACTCTAAATCTACTTACTTGCATCTGCAAAAGCAATCATTCATCTTGGTTTGCATTTCGTGCTTATGTGAAGTTTTTTAATTCATAAATAATGAGACTTTCATATCACCTCATGGTAATTAGGCTCGTCTTATTGGTACAAGGAGTATTTTTCTTTTAATGACCTTGCCATTATGTTTTCTATCCTTATTAATGACTATATTCATTATAAAAATTTTGCCCATGAACCATCAATCACAGGAATTCATTCAATTCCAACAAACAAGAGTCCTCCATCATGATTTGCATTTGTTATTGATAAAATTTGGTAGAATTCCAAAATAAAGAGTTCCTCTCATCATTTCTTGTTGCAGCGTCTTTTAATTGCAAGCACACATTTTGATACATTGATGATGAGAATGACAAATGTGGCTAAACAACCTAGTATATTAATAAAATGACACAAATTTAAACTCCATTGAAACTCTAAATCTACTTACTTGCATCTGCAAAAGCAATCATCCATCCTGGTTTGCATTTCGTGCTTATGTGAAGTTGTTTAACTCCTAAATAATGAGACTTTTATATCACCTCATGCTAATTAGGCTCCTCTTATTGTTTCAAGGTGTATCTTTCATTCAATGACCTTGACATTATGTTTTCTATCTTTATTAATGAATATATTAATTATAAAAATATTGCCCATGAACCATCAATTAGAGGAATTCATTCAATTCCAACAAACAAGAGTCATCCATCATGATTCGCTTTTCTTCTTGATAATAATTGGTTGAGTTCCAAAATAAAGAGCTTCTCCCATCATTTCTTGTTGCATGGCACCTCTATTAATTGCAAGCACACATTTTGATACATTGATGATGAGAATGACAAATGTGGCTAAGCAACCTAGTATATTAATGAAATGACACAAATGCAAGCTCCTTTGAAACTCTATATCTACTTACTTGCATTTGCGAAATCAATCATTCTTCTTGGTTTGCATTTTGGGCTTATGTGAAGTAGTTTAATTCCTAAATAATGAGACTTTCATATCACCTCATGCTAATTAGGCTCCTCTTATTGTTTCAAGGTGTATCTTTAATTCAATGACCTTGACATTATGTTTTCAATTACCTCCCATCATTTCGTGTTAGCGGGGATCCACTTTTGATCCCAAGCACCCATTTTGATACATTGATGATGAAAATGACAAATGTCGCTAAACAACCTTGTATATTAATGAAATCAAACTAATTTAAACTCCATGGAAACTCTAAATCTACTTAGGTGTTGACATTTTGATACATTGATGATGAGAATGACAAATGTGGCTAAACAACCTAGTATATTAATGAAATGACACAAATTTAAACTCCACTCAAACTCTAAATCTATTTACTTGCATCTACAAAAGCAATCATTCAACTTGGTTTGCATTTGGTGCTTATGGGAAGTTGTTTAATTCCTAAATAATGAGACTTTCGTATCACCTCATGCTAATTAGGCTCTTCTTATTGTTACAAGGAGTATTTTTCATTCACTGACCTTGACATTATGTTTTGTACCTTTACTAATGACTATATTCATTATAACAATATTGCCCATGAACCATCAATAGGAGGAATTGATTCAATTCTAACAAACAAGAGTCCTCCATCTTGATCCGCATGTCTTATTGATAATAATTGGTTGAGTTCCAAAATAAAGTGTTCCTCCCATCATTTCATGTTGCATGGCACCTCTTTTACTTGCAAGCACACATTTTGATACATTGATGATGAGAATGACAAATGTGGCTAAGCTACATAGTATATTAATGAAATGACACAAATTTAAACTCCATTAAAACACTATATCTACTTACTTGCATCTGAGAAAGTAATCATTCATCTGTGTTTGCATTCTGTGCTTACGTGAAGTTGTTTAATTCCTAAATAATGAGACTTTCATATCACCTCATGCTAATTAGGCTCCTCTTATTGTTACAAGGAGTATTTTTCTTTCAATGACCTTGACATTATGTTTTCTATCTTTATTAACGACTATATTCATTATAAAACTATTGCCCATGAACCATCAATCAGAGGAATTCATTCAATTCTAACAAACAAGAGTCCTCCATCTTGATTTGCATTTCTTATTGATAATAATTGGTTGAGTTCGAAAAGTAAAGAGTACCTCCCATCATTTCTTGTTGCAGGGCTCCTCTTTTAATTGCAACCACACATTTTGATACATTGATGATGAGAATGACAAATATGGCTAAACAACCGAGTATATTAATGAAATGACACAAATGTAAACTCCATTGAAACTCTAAATCTAGTAACTTGCATCTGCGAAAGCAATCATTCATCTTGGTTTTGCATTCCGTGCTTACGTGGATTTGTTTAATTCCTAAATAATGAGACTTTCATATCACCTCATGCTAATTAGGCTCCTCTTATTGTTACAAGGAGTAATTTTTCATTCAATGACCTTGACATTATGTTTTCTATCTTTATTAACGACTATATTCATTATAAAAATATTGCCCATGAACCAACAATCAGAGGAATTCATTGAATTCCAACAAATAAGAGTCCTCCATAATGATTCGCATTTCTTATTGATAATAATTGGTTGAGTTCCAAAATAAAGAGTTCTTCTCAACATTTGTTGTTGCAGGGCTCCTCTTTTAATTGCAAGTACACATTTTGATACATTGATGATAAGAATGACAAATGTGGCTAATCGACCTAGTATATTAATGAAATGATACAAATTTATACTCTATTGAAACTCTAAAATCTACTTACATACATCTGCGAAATCAATCATTCATCTTGGATTGCATTTCGTGCTTATGTGAAGTAGTTTAATTCCTAAATAATGAGACTTTCATATCACATCATGCTAATTAGGCTCCTCTTATTGTTACAAGGAGTATTTTTCATTCAATGACCTTGACATTGTGTTTTCTACCTTTATTAATGACTATATTTGTTACAAAAATATTGCCCATGAACCATCAATCATAGGAATTCATTCAATTTCGGCAAACAAGAGTCCTCCATCACGATTCGCATTTCTTATTGATAATAATTGGTTGAGTTCCAAAATAAAGAGTTCCTCCCATCATTTCTTGTTGCAGGGCTCCTCTTTTAATTGTAAGCACACATTTTGATACATTGATGATGAGAATGACAAATGTGGCTAAACAACCTAGTATATTAATGAAATGACACAAATTTAAACTCCATTGAAACTCTAAATCTACTTACTTGCATCTGCGAAAGGAATCATTCATCTTGGTTTGCATTTCATGCTAATGTGAAGTTGTTTAATTCCTAAATAATGAGACTTTCATATCATCTCATGCTAATTAGGCTCCTTTTCTTGTTACAAGGAGTATTTTTCATTCAATGACTTTGACATTATGCTTTCTATCTTTATGAACGACTATATTCATTATAAAAATATTTCCCATGAACCATCAATCAGAGGAATTCATTCAATTCTCACAAACAAGAGTCCTCCATCTTGATTCGCATTTATTATTGATAATAATTGGTTGAGTTCCAAAATAAATATTACTGCCCATCATTTCTTGTTGCAGGGCTCCTCTTTCATTTGCAACCACACATTTTGATACATTGATGATGAGAATGACCAATGTGGCTAAACAGCCTAGTATATTAATGATTTCAAGCAAATTTAAACTCCATTAAAACTCTAAGTCTACTTACTTCAATCTGGGAAAGCAATCATTCATCTCAGTTTGCATTTCGTGCTAGTGTGAAGTTGTTTAATTCCTGAAAAATGAGACTTTCATATCACCTCATGGTAATTAGGCTCCTCTTATTGTTACAAGGAGTATTTTTCATTCAATGACCTTGACATTATGTTTTCTATCTTTATTAACGACTATATTCATTATTAAAATATTGCCCATGAACCATCAATCAGAGGAATTCATTCAATTCTAACAAACAAGAGTCCTCCATCTTGATTTGCATTTCTTGTTGATAATAATTGGTTGAGTTCCAAAATAAATATTACCTCCCATCATTTCTTCTGACAGGGCTCCTCTTTTAATTGCAAGCACACATTTTGATACATTGATGATGAAAATGACAAATGTGGCTAAACAACCTAGTATATTAATGAAATGACACAAATTTAAACTCCATCGAAACTCTAAATTTACTTACTTGCATCTGCGAAAGCAATCATTCATCTTGGTTTGCATTCCGTGCTTATGTGAAATTGTTTAATTCATAAATAATGAGACTTTCATATCACCTCATGGTAATTAGGCTCCTCTTATTGGTACAAGGAGTCTTTTTCATTCAATGACCTTGACATTATGTTTTCTATCTTAATTAATGACTATATTTATTATAAAAATTTTGCCCATGAACCACCAATCACAGGAATTCATTCAATTCCAACAAACAAGAGTCCTCCATCATGATTTGCTTTTGTTATTGATAGAATTTGGTAGAATTCCAAAATAAAGAGTTTCTCTCATCATTTTTTGTTGCAGGGCGCATCTTTTAATTGCAAACACACATTTTGATACATTGATGATGAGAATGACAAATGTGGCTAAACAACCTAGTATATTAATAAAATGAGACAAATTTAAACTCCATTGAAACTCTAAATCTACTTACTTGCATCTGCGAAAGCAATCATTCATCCTGGTTTGCATGTCGTGCTTATGTGAAGTTGTTTAACTCCTAAATAATGAGACTTTTATATCACCTCATGCTAATTAGGCTCCTTTTATTATTTCAAGGTGTATCTTTCATTCAATGACCTTGACATTATGTTTTCTATCTTTATTAACGAATATATTAATGATAAAAATATTGGCCATGAACTATCAATTAGAGGAATTCATTCAATTCCAACAAACTAGAGTCCCCCATCTTGATTCACATTTCTTATTGATAATAATTGGTTGAGTTCCAAAATAAAGATTACCTCCCATCATTTCGTGTTAGCGGGGATCCACTTTTGATCCCAAGCACGCATTTTGATACATTGATGATGAAAATGACAAATGTCGCTAAACAACCTTGTATATTAATGAAATCAAACCAATTTAAACTCCATGGAAACTCTAAATCTACTTACTTCATTCATCTCATTTTGCAATCCGTGCCAATGTGAAGTTGTTTAATTCCTAAATAATGAGACTTTCATATCATCTCATGCTAATTAGGCTCCTCTTCTTGTTACAAGGAGTATTTTTCATTCAATGACTTCGACATTATGATTTCTATCTTTATTAATGACGGTATTCATTATAAAAATATTGCCCATGAACCATCAATCAAAGGAATTCATTCAATTCCATCAAACAAGAGTCCTCCATCATGATTCACATTTCTTATTGATAATGATTGGTTGAGTTCCAAAATAAAGTGTTCCTCCCATCATTTCTTGTTGCATGGCAACCCTTTTAATTGCAAGCACACATTTTGATACATTGATGATGTGAATGACAAATGTGGCTAAACAACCTAGTATATTAATGAAATGACACAAATTTAAACTCCACTCAAACTCTAAATCTATTTACTTGCATCTGCAAAAGCAATCATTCAACTCGGTTTGCATTTCGTGCTTATGGGAAGTTGTGTAATTCCTAAATAATCAGACTTTCATATCACCTCATGCTAATTAGGCTCTTCTTATTATTACAAGGAGAATTTTTCATTCACTGACCTTGACATCATGTTTTCTACCTTTACTAACGACTATATTCATTATGACAATATTGCCCATGAACCATCAATCGGAGGAATTGATTCAATTCTAACAAACAAGAGTCCTCCATCATGATTCGCATTTCTTATTGATAATAATTGGTTGAGTGCCAAAATAAAGAGTTCCTCCCATCATTTCTTGTTGTAGGGCTCCTCTTTTAATTGTAAGCACACATTTTGATATATTGATGATGAGAATGACAAATGTGGCTAAACCACCTAGTATATTAAAGGAATGACAAAAATTTAAACTCCATTGAAACTCTAAATCTACTTACTTGCATCTGCGAAAGGAATCATTCATCTTGGTTTGTATTTCATGCTAATGTCAAGTTGTTTAATTCCTAAATAATGAGACTTTCATATCATCTCATGCTAATTAGGCTCCTCTTCTTATTACAAGGAGTATATTTCATTCAATGACTTTGACATTATGCTTTCTATCTTTATGAACGACTATATTCATTATAAAAATCTTTCCAATGAACCATCAATCAGAGGAATTCATTTAATTCTCACAAACAAGAGTCCTCCATCTTGATTTGCATTTCTTATTGATAATAATTGGTTGAGTTCCAAAATAAATATTACTGCCCATCATTTCTTGTTGCAGGGCTCCTCTTTCATTTGCAAGCACACATTTTGAAACATTGATGATGAGAATGACCAATGTGGCTAAACAACCTAGTATATTAATGAATTCAAGCAAATTTAAATTCCATTAAAACTCTAAGTCTACTTACTTCAATCTGCGAAAGTAATCATTCATCTCGGTTTGCATTTCATGCTAATGTGAAGTTATTTAATTCCTGTAAAATGAGACTTTCATATCACCTCACGGTAATTAGGCTCCTCTTATTGTTACAAGGAGTATTTTTCATTCAATGACCTTGACATTATGTTTTCTATCTTTATTAACAACTATATTCATTATAAAAATATTGCCCATGAACCATCAATCAGAGGAATTCATTCAATTCTAACAAAGAAGAGTCCTCCATCTTGATTTGCATTTGTTATTGATAATAATTAGTTGAGTTCCAAAATAAATATTACCTCCCATCATTTCTTATTGCAGGGCTCCTCTTTTAATTGCAAGCACACATTTTGATACATTGATGATGAGAATGACAAATGTGGCTAAACAACCTATTATATTAATGAAATGACACAAACTTAAACTCCGTTGAAACTCTAAATCTACTTACTTGCATCTGCGAAAGCAATCATTCATCGTGGTTTGCATTTCGTGCTTATGTGAAGTTGTTTAATTCATAAATAATGAGACTTTCATATCACCTAATGGTAATTAGGCTCCTCTTATTGGTACAAGGAGTATTTTTCATTCAATGACCTTGACATTATGTTTTCTATCTTAATTAATGACTATATTCATTATAAAAATTTTGCCCATGAACCATCAATCACAGGAATTCATTCAATTCCAACAAACAAGAGTCCTCTATCATGATTTGCATTTGTTATTGGTAGAATTTGGTAGAATTCCAAAATAAAGAGTTCCTCTCATCATTTCTTGTTGCAGGGCGCATCTTTTAATTGCAAACACACATTTTGATACATTGATGATGAGAATGACAAATGTGGCTAAACAACCTAGTATATTAATAAAATGAGACAAATTTAAACTCCATTGAAACTCTAAATCTACTTACTTGCATCTACGAAAGCAATTATTCATCTTGGTTTGCATTTCGTGCTTATGTGAAGTTGTTTAACTCCTAAATAATGTGACTTTTATATCACCTCATGCTAATTAGGCTCCTCTTATTGTTACAAGGTGTATCTTTCATTCAATGTCCTTGACATTATGTTTTCTATCTTTATTAACGAATATATTAATTATAAAAATATTGGCCATGAACCATCAATTAGAGGAATTCATTCAATTCCAACAAACTAGAGTCCCCCATCTTGATTCACATTTCTTATTGATAATAATTGGTTGAGTTCCAAAATAAAGTGTTCCTCCCATCATTTCTTGTTGCATGGCACCTCTTTTAATTGCAAGCACACATTTTGATACATTCATGAGAAGAATGACAAATTTGGCTGAACAACATAGTATATTAATGAAATGACAAAAATTTATACTCCATTGAAACTCTAAATCTACTTACTTGCATTTGCGAAAGCAATTATTCATCTTGGTTTGCATTTCGTGCTTATGTGAAGTTGTTTAACTCCTAAATAATGTGACTTTTATATCACCTCATGCTAATTAGGCTCCTCTTATTGTTACAAGGTGTATCTTTCATTCAATGACCTTGACATTATGTTTTGTATCTTTATTAACAAATATATTAATTATAAAAATATTGGCCATGAACCATCAATTAAAGGAATTCATTCAATTCCAACAAACTAGAGTCCCCCATCTTGATTCACATTTCTTATTGATAATAATTGGTTGAGTTCCAAAATAAAGAATACATCCCATCATTTTGTATTAGTCGGGATCCACCTTTGATCCCAAGCATGCATTTTGATAAATTGATGATGAAAATGACAAGTGTCGCTAAACAACCTTGTATATTAATGAAATCAAACTAATTTAAACTCCATGGAAACTCTAAATCTACTTACTTCATTCATCTCACTTTGTAATCCGTGCTAATGTGAAGTTTTTTAATTCCTAAATAATGAGACTTTCATATCATCTCATGCTAATTAGGCTCCTCTTCTTGTTACAAGGAGTATTTTTCATTCAATAACTTTGACATTATGTTTTCTATCTTTATTAATGACGGTATTCATTATAAAAATATTGCCCATGAACCATCAATCAAAGGAATTCATTCAATTCCAACACACAACAGTCCTCCATCATGATTTGCATTTCTTATTGATAATGATTGGTTGAGTTCCAAAACAATGTGTTCCTCCCATCATTTCTTGTTGCATGGCAACTCTTTTAATTGCAAGCACACATTTTGATACATTGATGATGAGAATGACAATTGTGGCTAAACAACCTAGTATATTAATGAAATGACACAAATTTAAACTCCACTCAAACTCTAAATCTATTAACTTGCATCTGCAAAAGCAATCATTCAACTCATTTTGCATTTCATGCTTACGGGAAGTTGTTTAATTCCTAAATAATGAGACTTTCATATCACCTCATGCTAATTAGGCTCTTCTTATTGTTTCAAGGAGTATTTTTCATTCACTGACCTTGACATTATGTTTTCTACCTTTACTAAGGACTATATTCATTATAACAATATTGCCCATGAACCATCAATCAGTGGAATTGATTCAATTCTAACAAACAAGAGTCATCCATCTTGATTCACATTTCTTATTGATAATAATTGCTTGAGTTCTAAAATAAAGAGTACCTCCCATCATTTCTTGTTGTAGGGCTCCTCTTTTAATTGCAACCACACATTTTGATACATTGATGATGAGAATGACAAATGTGGCTAAACAACCTAGTATATTAATGAAATGACAAAAATTTAATCTCCATTGAAAGTCTAAAATCTACTTACTTGCATCTGCGAAATCAATCATTCATCTTGGTTTGCATTTTGTGCTTATGTGAAGTTGTTTAATTCCTAAATAATGAGACTTGCATATCACCTCATGCTAATTAGGCTCCTCTTATTGTTACAAGGAGTATTTTTCATTCAATGACCTTGACATTATGTTTTCTATCTTGATTAACGACTATATTCATTATAAAAATATTGCCCATGAACCATCAATCAGAGGAATTCATTCAATTCCAACAAACAAGAGTCCTCCATCATGATTCGCATCTCTTATTGATAATAATTGGTTGAGTTCCAAAATAAAGAGTTCCTCTCATCATTTCTTGTTGTAGGGCTCCTCTTTTAATTGCAAGCACACATTTTGATACATTGATGATGAGAATGACAAATGCGGCTAAACAACCTAGTATATTAATGAAATGACATAAATTTATACTCCATTGAAACTCTAAATCTACTTACTTCCATCTGCGAAAGCAATTATTCATCTTGGTTTGCATTCCGTGCTAAGGTGAAGTTGTTTAATTCCTAAATAATGAGACTTTCATATCACCTCATGCTAATTCGGCTCCTCCTATTGTTACAAGGAGTATTTTTCATTCACTGACCTTGACATTGTGTTTTCTACCTTTATTAACGACTATATTCATTATAAAAATATTGCCCATGAACCATCAATCATAGGAATTCATTCAATTTCAGCAAACAAGAGTCCTCCATCATGATTCGGATTTCTTATTGATAATATTTGGTTGAGTTCCAAAATAAAGTGTTCCTCCCATCATTTCATGTTGGATGGCAACTCTTTTAATTGCAAGCGCACATTTTGATACATTGATAATGAGAATGACAAATGTGGCTAAGCTACCTAGTATATTAATGAAATGACACAAATTTAAACTCCATTAAAACACTATATCAACTTACTTGCATCTGAGAAAGCAATCATTCATCTTGGTTTGCATTTCGTGCTGACGTGAAGTTGTTTAATTCATAAATAATGAGACTTTCATATCACCACATGCTAATTAGGCTCTTCTTATTGTTACAAGGAGTATTTTTCATTCACTGACTTTGACATTATGTTTTCTATCTTTATTAACGACTATATTCACTATAAAAATATTGCCCATGAACCATCAATAAGAGGAATTCATTCAATTCTAACAAACAAGAGTCCTACATCTTGATTTGCATTTCTTATTGATAATAATTGGTTGAGTTCGAAAATAAATATTACCTCCCATCATTTCTTCTTGCAGGGCTCTTCTTTTAATTGCAAGCACACATTTTGATACATTGATGATCAGAATGACAAATGTGGCAAAATAACCTAGTATATTAGCGAAATGAGACAAATTTAAACTCCACTCAAACTCTAAATCTATTTACTTGCATCTGCAAAAGCAATCATTCAACTCGGTTTGCATTTCGTGCTTATGGGAAGTTTTTTAATTCCTAAATAATGAGACTTTCATATCACCTCATTCTAATTAGGCTCTTCTTATTGTTACAAGGAGTATTTTTCATTCAATGACCTTGACATTATGTTTTCTACCTTTATTAACGACTATATTCATTATAAAAATATTGCCCATGAACCTTCAATCAGAGGAATTCATTCAATTCCAACAAATAAGAGTCCTCCATCATGATTCGCATCTCTTATTGATAATAATTGGTTGAGTTCCAAAATAAAGAGTACCTCCCATCATTTCTTGTTGCAGGGCTCCTCTTTTAATTGCAAGTACACATTTTGATACATTGATGATGAGAATGACAAATGTGGCTAATATACCTAGTATATTAATGAAATGACACAAATTTGTACTCCATTGAAACTCTAAAATCTACTTACTTACATCTGCGAAATCAATCATTCATCTTGGTTTGCATTTCGTGCTTATGTGAAGTAGTTTAATTCCTGAATAATGAGACTTTCATATCACTTCACGGTAATTAGGCTCCTCTTATTGTTACAAGGAGTATTTTTGATTCAATGACCTTCACATTATGTTTTCTATCTTTATTAACGACTATATTCATTATAAAAATATTGCCCATGAACCATCCATTAGAAGAATTCATTCAATTCAAACAAACAAGAGTCCTCCATCTTAATTTGCATTTCTTATTGATAATAATTGGTTGAGTTCCAAAATAAATATTACCCCCCATCATTTCTTCTTGCAGGGCTCCTCTTTTAATTGCTAGCACACATTTTGATACATTGATTATGAGAATGACAAATGTGGCTAAACAACCTAGTATATTAATGAAATGACACAAATTTATACTCCATTGAAACTCTAAAATCTACTTACTTACATCTGCGAAATCAATCATTCATCTTGGTTTGCATTTCGTGCTTATGTGAAGTAGTTTAATTCCTGAATAATGAGACTTTCATATCACCTCACGCTAATTAGGCTCCTCTTATTGTTACAAGGAGTATTTTTCATTCAATGACCTTGACATTATGTTTTCTATCTTGATTAACGACTAGATTCATTATAAAAATATTGCCCATGAACCATCAATCATAGGAATTCATTCAATTTCAGCAAACAAGAGGTCTCCATTATGATTCACATTTCTTATTGATAATAATTGGTTGAGTTCTAAAATAAAGAGTACCTCCCATCATTTCTTGTTGTAAGACTCCTCTTTTAATTGCAAGCACACATTTTGATACATTGATGATAAGAATGACAAATTTGGCTGAACAACATAGTATATTAATGAAATGACAAAAATTTATACTCCATTGAAACTCTACATCTACTTACTTGCATCTGTGAAAGCAATTATTCATCTTGGTTTGCATTCCGTGCTTATGTGAAGTTGTTTAATTCCTAAATAATGACACTTTCATATCACCTCATGCTAATTAGGCTCCTCTTATTGTTACAAGGAGTATTTTTCATTCAATGACCTTGACATTATGTTTTCTATCTTTCCTAATGACTATATTCATTATAAAAATATTGCCTATGAACCTTCAATCAAAGGAATTCATTCAATTCCAACAAACAAGAGTCCTCCATCATGATTCGCATTGCTTATTGATAATAATTGGTTGAGTTCCAAAATAAAGAGTTCCTCTCATCATTTCTTGTTGCAGGGCTCCTGTTTTAATTGCAAGCACACATTTTGAAACATTGATGATGAGCATGACAAATGTGCCTAAACAACCAAGTATATTAATGAAATGACACAAATTTATACTCCATTGAAAATCTAAATATACTTACTTCCATATGCGAAAGCAATTATTCCTCTTGGTTTGAATTCCGTGCTAAGGTGAAGTTGTTTAATTCCTGAATAATGAGACTTTCATATCACCTCATGCTAATTAGGCTCCTCCTATTGTTACAAGGAGTATGTTTCATTCAATGACCTTGACATTGTGTTTTCTACCTTCATTAACGACTATATTCATTATAAAAATATTGCCCATGAACCATCAATCATAGGAATTCATTCAATTTCAGCAAACAAGAGTCCTCTATCATGATTCGCATTTCTTATTGATAATAATTGGTTGAGTTCCAAAATAAAGTGTTCCTCCCATCATTTCATGTTGGATGGCACCACTTTTAATTGCAAGCACACATTTTGATACATTGCTGATGAGAATGAAAAATGTGGCTAAGCTACCTAGTATATTAATGAAATGACACAAATTTAAACTCCATTAAAACACTATAGCAACTTACTTGCATCTGAGAAAGCAATCATTCATCTTGGTTTGCATTTCGTGCTTATGTGAAGTTGTTTAATTCATAAATAATGAGACTTTTATATCACCACATGCTAATTAGGCTCCTCTTATTGTTACAAGGAGTATTTTTCATTCAATGACCTTGACATTATGTTTCCTACCTTTATTAACGACTATATTCATTATAAAAATATTGCCCATGAACCATCAATCATAGGAATTCATTCAATTTCAGCAAACAAGAGTCCTCCATCATGATTCGCATTTCTTATTGATAATAATTGGTTGAGTTCCAAAATAAAGTGTTCCTCCCATCATTTCTTGTTGCATGGCACCTCTTTTAATTGCAAGCCCACATTTTGATACATTGATGATGAGAATGACAAATGTGGCTAAATAACCTAGTATATTAACGAAATGACACAAATTTAAACTCCACTCGAACTCTAAATCTATTTACTTGCATCTGCAAAAGCAATCATTCAACTCAGTTTGCATTTCGTGCTTATGGGAAGTTGTTTAATTCCTAAATAATGAGACTTTCATATTACCTCATGCTAATTAGGTTCTTCTTATTGTTACAAGGAGTATTTTTCATTCAATGACCTTGACATTATGTTTTCTACCTTTATTAACGACTATATTCATTATAAAAATATTGCCAATGAACTATCAATCATAGGAATTCATTCAATTTCAGCAAACAAGAGTCCTCCATCACGATTCACATTTCTTATTGATAATAATTGGTTGAGTTCCAAAATAAAGTGTTCCGCCCATCATTTCTTGTTGCATGGCACCTCTTTTAATTGCAAGCCCACATTTTGATACATTGATGATGAGAATGACAAATGTGGCTAAATAACCTAGTATATTAACGAAATGACACAAATTTAAACTCCCCTCAAACTCTAAATCTATTTACTTGCATCTGCAAAAGCAATCATTCAACTCGGTTTGCATTTCGTGCTTATGGGAAGTTGTTTAATTTATAAATAATGAGACTTTCATATCACCTCATGCTAATTAGGCTCTTCTTATTGTCACAAGGAGTATTTTTCATCCACTGACCTTGACATTATGTTTTCTACCTTTACTAATGACTATATTCATTATAACAATATTGCCCATGAACCATCAATTAGAGGAATTCATTCTATTCAAACAAACAAGAGTCATCCATCTTGATTCGCATTTCTTATTGATAATAATTGGTTGAGTTCTAAACTAAAGAGTACCTCCCATCATTTCTTGTTGTAGGGCTCCTCTTTTAATTGCAACCACACATTTTGATACATTGAGGATGAGAATGACAAATGTGGCTAAACAACCTAGTATATTAATGAAAAGTGAAAAATTTAAACTCCATTGACACTCTAAAATCTACTTACTTGCATCTGCGAAATCAATCATTCATCTTGGTTTGCATTTCATGCTTATGTGAAGTAGTTTACTTCCTAAATAATGAGACTTTCATATCACCTCATGCTAATTAGGCTCCTCTTATTGTTACAAGGAGTATTTTTCATTCAATGACCTTGACATTATGTTTTCTACCCTTATTAACGACTATATTCATTATAAAAATATTGCACATGAACCATCAATCATAGGAATTCATTCAATTTCAGCAAACAAGAGTCCTCCATCACGATTCACATTTCTTATTGATAATAATTGGTTGAGTTCTAAAATAAAGTGTTCCTCCCATCATTTCTTGTTGCATGGCACCTCTTTTAATTGCAAGCACTCATTTTGATACATTGATGATGAGAATGACAAATGTGGCTAAATAACCTAGTATATTAACGAAATGACACAAATTTAAACTCCATTAAAACACTATATCTAATTACTTGCATCTGAGAAAGCAATCATTCATCTTGGTTTCCATTCTGTGCTTACGTGAAGTGGTTTAATTCCTAAATAATGAGACTTTCATATCACCTTATGCTAATTAGGCTCTTCTTATTGTTACAAGGAGTATTTTTCATTCAATGACCTTGACATTATGTTTTCTACCTTTATTAACGACTATATTCATTATAAAAATATTGCCCATGAACCATCAATCATAGGAATTCATTCAATTTCAGCAAACAAGAGTCCTCCATCACGATTCGCATTTCTTATTGATAATAATTGGTTGAGTTCCAAAATAAAGTGTTCCTCCCATCATTTCTTGTTGCGTGGCACCTCTTTTAATTGCAAGCCCACATTTTGATACATTGATGATGAGAATGACAAATGTGGCTAAATAACGTAGTATATTAACGAAATGACACAAATTTAAACTCCACTCAAACTCTAAATCTATTTACTTGCATCTGCAAAAGCAATCATTCAACTCGGTTTGCATTTCATGGTTATGGGAAGTTGTTTAATTTATAAATAATGAGACTTTCATATCCCCTCATGCTAATTAGGCTCTTCTTATTATTACAAGGAGTATTTTTCATTCACTAACCTTGACATTATGTTTTCTACCTTTACTAACGACTATATTCATTATAACAATATTGCCCATGAACAATCAATCAGAGGAATTCATTCAATTCTAACAACCAAGAGTCCTCCATCTTGATTCGCATTTCTTATTGATAATAATTGGTTGAGTTCTAAACTAAAGAGTACCTCCCATCATTTCTTGTTGTAGGGCTCCTCTTTTAATTGCAACCACACATTTTGATACATTGATGATGAGAATGACAAATGTGGCTAAACAACCTAGTATATTAATGAAAAGTGAAAAATTTAAACTCCATTGAAACTCTAAAATCTACTTACTTGCATCTGCGAAATCAATCATTCATCTTGGCTTGCATTTCATGCTTATGTGAAGTAGTTTACTTCCTAAATAATGAGACTTTCATATCACCTCATGCTAATTAGGCTCCTCTTATTGTTACAAGGAGTATTTTTCATTCAATGACCTTGACATTATGTTTTCTACCTTTATTAACGACTATATTCATCATAAAAATATTGCACATGAACCATCAATCATAGGAATTCATTCAATTTCAGCAAACAAGAGTCCTCCATCACGATTCACATTTCTTATTGATAATAATTGGTTGAGTTCTAAAATAAAGTGTTCCTCCCATCATTTCTTGTTGCATGTCACCTCTTTTAATTGCAAGCACTCATTTTGATACATTGATGATGAGAATGACAAATGTGGCTAAATAACCTAGTATATTAACGAAATGACAGAAATTTAAACTCCACTCAAACTCTAAATCTATTTACTTGCATCTGCAAAAGCAATCATTCAACTCGGTTTGCATTTCATGGTTATGGGAAGTTGTTTAATTTATAAATAATGAGACTTTCATATCCCCTCATGCTAATTAGGCTCTTCTTATTATTACAAGGAGTATTTTTCATTCACTAACCTTGACATTATGTTTTCTACCTTTACTAACGACTATATTCATTATAACAATATTGCCCATGAACAATCAATCAGAGGAATTCATTCAATTCTAACAACCAAGAGTCCTCCATCTTGATTCGCATTTCTTATTGATAATAATTGGTTGAGTTCTAAACAAAAGAGTACCTCCCATGATTTCTTGTTGCAGGGCTCCTCTTTTAATTGCAACCACACATTTTGATACATTGATGATGAGAATGACAAATGAGGCTAAACAACCTAGTATATTAATGAAATGACAAATATTTAAACTCCATTGAAACTCTAAAATCTACTTACTTGCATCTGTGAAATCAATCATTCATCTTGGTTTGCATTTCATGCTTATGTGAAGTAGTTTACTTCCTAAATAATGAGACTTTCATATCACCTCATGCTAATTAGGCTCCTCTTATTGTTACAAGGAGTATTTTTCATTCAATGACCTTGACATTATGTTTTCTACCTTTATTAACGACTATATTCATTATAAAATATTGCCCATGAACAATCAATCATAGGAATTCATTCAATTTCAGCAAACAAGAGTCCTCCACCATAATTCGCCTTTCTTATTCATAATAATTGGTTGAGTGCCAAAATAAAGTGTTCCTCCCATCATTTCATGTTGGATGGCACCTCTTTTAATTGCAAGCACACATTTTGATACATTGATGATGAGAATGACAAATGTGGCTAAGCTACCTAGTATATTAATGAAATGACACAAATTTAAACTCCATTAAAACACTATATCTACTTACTTGCATCTGAGAAAGCAATCATTTATCTTGGTTTGCATTCTGTTCTTACATGAAGTTGTTTAATTCCTAAATAATGAGACTTTCATATCACCTCATGCTAATTAGGCTCCTGTTATTGTTACAATGAGTATTTTTCATTCAATGACCTTGACATTATGTTTTCTATCTTTATTAACGTTTATATTCATTATAAAAATATTGCCCATGAACCATCAATCAGAGGAATTCATGCAATTCTAACAAACAAGAGACCTCCATTTTGATTCACATTTCTTATTGATAATAATTGGTTGAGTTCCAAAGTAAAGAGTACCTCCTATCATTTCTTGTTGCAGCGCTCCTCTTTTAATTGCAAGCACACATTTTGATACATTCATGATAAGAATGACAAATGTGGCTAAACAACCTAGTATATTAATGAAATGACACAAATTTAAACTCCACTCAAACTCTAAATCTATTTACTTGCATTTGCAAAAGCAATCATTCAACTCGGTTTGCATTTCGTGCTTATGGGAAGTTGTTTAATTCCTAAATAATGAGACTTTCATATCACCTCATGCTAATTAGGCTCTTCTTATTGTTACAAGGAGTATTTTTCATTCACTGACCTAGACATTAGGTTTTCTATCTTTACTAACGACTATATTCATTATAACAATATTGCCCATGAAACGTGAATCAGAAAAATTCATTCAATTCTAACAAACAAGAGTCCTCCATCTTGATTCGCATTTCTTATTGATAATAATTGGTTCAGTTCCAAAATACAGAGTACCTCCCATCATTTCTTGTTAGCAGGGCTCGTCTTTTGATTCTAGGCACACATTTTGATACATTGATGATCAGAATGACAAATGTAGCTAAACAACCTAGTATATTAATGAAATCCAACAAATTTAAACACCATTGAAACTCTAAATCTACTTACTTCAATCTACGAAAGCAACAATTCATCTTGATTTGCATTTCGTGCTAATGTGAAGTTGTTTAATTCCTAAATAATGAGACTTTCATATCACCTCATGTTAATTAGGCTCCTCTTATTATTACAAGGATTATTTTTCATTCAATGACCTTGACATTATGTTTTCCATCTTTATTAACGACTATATTCATTATAAAAATATTGCCCATGAACCATCAATCAGAGGAATTCATTCAATTCTAACAAACAACAATCCTCCATATTGATAATAATTATTTGAGTTACAAAATAAATATTACCTCCCATCATTTCTTCTTGCAGCGCTCCTCTTTTAATTGCAAGCACACATTTTGATACATTGATGATGAGAATGACAAATGTGGCTAAACAACATACTATATTAATGAAATGACACAAATTTAAACTCCATTGAAACTCTACATCTACTTACTTGCATCTGCGAAACCAATCATTCATCTTGGCTTGCATTTCGTGCTTATGTGAAGTAATGTAATTCCTAAATAATTAGACTTTCATATCACCTCATGCTAATTAGGCTCCTCTTATTGTTACAAGGAGTATTTTTCATTCAATGACCTTGACATTATGTTTTCTACCTTTATTAACGACTATATTCATTATAAAAATATTGCCCATGAACCATCAATGATAGGAATTAATTCAATTTCAGCAAACAAGAGTCCTCCATCATGATTCGCATTTCTTATTGATAATAATTGGTTGAGTTCCAAAATAAAGTGTTCCTCCCCTCATTTCTTCTTAGTAGGGCTCCTCTTTTGATTCCAAGCACACATGTTGATACATTGATGATGAAAATGACTAATGTGGCTAATCAACCAAGTATATTAATGAAATGACACAAATTTATACTTCATTGAAACTCGAAAATCTACTTACTTACATCTGCGAAATCAATTACTCATCTTGGTTTGCATTTAGTGCTTATGTGAAGTAGTTTAATTATTAATTAATGAGACTTTCATATCACCTCATGCTAATTAGGCTCCTCTTATTGTTACAAGGAGTATTTTTCTTGCAATGACCTTGACTTTATGTTTTCTACCTTTATTAATGACTATATTCATTATAAAAATTTTGCCCATGAACCATCAATCATAGGAATTCATTCAATTTCTGCAAACAAGAGTCCTCCATCATGATTCGCATTTCTTATTGATAATAATTGGTTGAGTTCCAAAATAAAGTGTTCCTCCCATCATTTCATGTTGGATGGCACCTCTTTTCATTGCAAGCACACATTTTGATACATTGATGATGAGAATGACAAATGTGGCTAAGCTACCTAGTATATTAATGAAATGACACAAATTTAAACTCCATTAAAACACTATATCTACTTTCTTGCATCTGAGAAAGCAATCATTCATGTTGGTTTGCATTTCGTGCTTATGTGAAGTTGTTTAATTCCTAAATAAAGAGACTTTCATATCACCTCATGCTAATTAGGCTCCTCTTATTGTTAGAAGGAGTATTTTTCTTCCAATGACCTTGACTTTATGTTTTCTACCTTTATTAACGACTATATTCATTATAAAAGTATTGCCCATGAACCATCAATCATAGGAATTCATTCAATTTCTGCAAACAAGAGTCCTCCATCATGATTTGCATTTCTTATTGATAATAATTGGTTGAGTTCCAAAATAAAGTGTTCCTCCCATCATTTCACGTTGGATGGCACCTCTTTTAATTGCAAGCACACATTTTGATACATTGATGATGAGAATGACAAATGTGGCTAAGCTACCTAGTATATTAATGAAATGACACAAATTTAAACTCCATTAAAACACTATATCTACTTACTTGCATCTGAGAAAGCAATCATTCATCTTGGTTTGCATTCTGTGCTTACGTGAAGTCGTTTAATTCCTAAATAATGAGACATTCATATCACCTCATGCTAATGAGGCTCCTCTTATTGTTACAAGGAGTATTTTTAATTCAATGACCTTGACATTATGTTTTCTACCTTTATTAACGACAATATTCATTATAAAAATATTGTCCATGAACCATCAATGATAGGAATTCATTCAATTTCAGCAAACAAGAGTCCTCCATCATGATTCGCATTTCTTATTGATAATAATTGGTTGAGTTCCAAAATAAAGTGTTCCTCCCCTCATTTCTTCTTAGCGGGGCTCCTCTTTTGATTCCAAGCACACATTTTCATACATTGATGATGAAAATGACAAATGTGGCTAATCAACCTAGTATATTAATGAAATGACACAAATTTATACTCCATTGAAACTCTAAAATCTTCTTACTTACATCTACGAAATCAATCATTCATCTTGGTTTGCATTTCGTGCTTATGTGAAGTAGTTTAATTCCGAAATAAAGAGACTTTCATATCACCTCATGCTAATTAGGCTCCTCTTATTATTACAAGGAGTATTTTTCATTCAATGACCTTGACATTGTGTTTTCTACCTTTATTAATGACTATATTGATTATAAAAATATTGCCCATGAACCATCAATCATAGGAATTCATCCAATTTCAGCAAACTCGAGTCCTCCATCAGGATTCGCATTTCTTATTGATAATAATTGGCTAAGTTCCAACATAAAGTGTTCCTCCCACCATTTCATGTTGGATGGCACCTCTTTTAATTGCAAGTCCACATTTTGATACATTGATGATGAGAATGACAAATGTGACAAAGCTACGTAGTATATTAATGAAATGACACAAATTTAAACTCCATTAAAACACTATATCTACTTACTTGCATCTGAGAAAGCAATCATTCATGTTGGTTTGCATTTCGTGCTTATATGAAGTCATTTAATTCCTAAATAATGAGACTTTCATATCACCTCATGCTAATTAGGCTCCTCTTATTGTTACAAGGAGTATTTTTCTTGCAATGACCTTGACTTTATGTTTTCTACCTTTATTAATGACTATATTCATTATAAAAATATTGCCCATGAACCATCAATCATAGGAATTCATTCAATTTCAGCAAACAAGAGTCCTCCATCATGATTCGCATTTCTTATTGATAATAATTGGTTGAGTTCCAAAATAAAGTGTTCCTCCCATCATTTCATGTTGGATGGCACCTCTTTTAATTGCAAGCACACATTTTGATACATTGATGATAAGAATGACAAATGTGGCTAAGCTACCTAGTATATTAATGAAATGACACAAATTTAAACTCCATTAAAACACTATATCTACTTACTTGCATCTGAGAAAGCAATCATTCATCTTGGTTTGCATTCTGTGCTTACGTGAAGTCGTTTAATTCCAAAATAATGAGACTTTCATATCACCTCATGCTAATTAGGCTCCTCTTATTGTTACAAGGAGTATTTTTCATTCAATGACCTTGACATTATGTTTTCTATCTTTATTAACGACTATATTCATTATAAAAATATTGCCCATGAACCATCAATCAGAGGAATTCATTGAATTGTAACAAACAAGAGTCCTCCATCTTGATTTGCATTTCTTATTGAAAATAATTGGTTGAGTTCCAAAATAAATATTACCTCTCATCATTTCTTCTTGCAGGGCTCCACTTTTAATTGCAAGCACACATTTTGATACATTGATGATGAGAATGACAAATGTGGCTAAACAACGTAGTATATTAATGAAATGACACAAATTTAAATTCCATTGAAACTCTAAATCTACTTACTTGCATCTGCGAAAGAAATCATTCATCTTGGTTTGCATTTCGTGCTTATGTGAAGTTGTTTAATTCATAAATAATGAGACTTTCATATCACCTCGCACTAATTAGGCTCCTCGTATTGTTACAAGGAGTATTTTTCATTCAATGACCTTGACATTACGTTATCTATCTTTGTTAATGACTATATTCATTATAAAAATTTTTCCCATGAACCATCAATCACAGGAATTCATTCAATTCCAACAAACAAGAGTCCTTCATCATGATTCGCATTTCTTATTGATAATGATTGGTTGAGTTCCAAAATAAAGTGTTCCTCCCATCATTTCTTGTTGCATGGCAACTCTTTTAAGTGCAAGCACACATTTTGATACATTCATGATGAGAATCACAAATGTGGCTAAACAACCTAGTATATTAATGAAATGACACAAATTTAAACTCCACTCAAACTCTAAATCTATTTACTTGCATCTGCAAAAGCAATCATTCAACTCGGTTTGCATTTCGTGCTTATGGGAAGTTGTTTAATTCCTAAATAATGAGACTTTCATATCACCTCATGCTAATTAGGCTCTTCTTAATGTTACAAGGAGTATTTTTCATTCACTGACCTTGACATTAAGTTTTCTTCCTTTACTAACGACTATATTCATTATAACAATATTGCCCATGAACCATCAATCGGAGGAATTCATTCAATTCTAACAAACAAGAGTCCTCCATCTTCATTTGCATTTTTTATTGATAATAATTGGTTGAGTATGAAAATAAATATTACCTCCCATCATTTCTTGTGACAGGGCTCCTCTTTTAATTGCAAGCACACATTTTGATACATTGATGATGAGAATGACAAATGTGGCTAAACAACTTAGTATATTAATGAATTCAAACAAATTTAAACTCCTTTGAAACTCTAAATCTACTTACTTCATTCTGCAAAAAAAATCATTCATCTCGATTTGCATTCCGTGCTACTGTGAAGTTGTTTAATTCCTAAATAATGAGACTCATGCTATTTAGGCTCCTCTTATTGTTACAAGGAGTATTATTCATTCAATGACCTTGACATTAAGTTTTCTATCTCTATTAATGATTGTATTCATTATAAAAATATTGCCCATGAACCATCAATCAGAGGAATTCATTCAATTCCAACAAACAAGAGTCCTCCATCTTGATTCGCATTTCTTATTGATAATAATTGGTTGAGTTCTAAAATAAAGAGTACCTCCCATCATTTCTTGTTGTAGGGCTCCTCTTTTAATTGCAAGCACACATTTTGATACATTGATGATAAGAATGACAAATTTGGCTGAACAACATAGTATATTAATAAAATGACAAACATTTATACTCCATTGAAACTCTAAATCTACTTACTTGCCTCTGTGAAAGCAATTATTCATCTTGGTTTGCATTCTGTGCTTATGTGAAGTTGTTTAATTCCTAAATAATGAGACTTTCATATCACCTCATGCTAATTAGGCTCCTCTTATTGTTACAAGGAGTATTTTCATTCAATTACCTTGACATTATGTTTTCTATCTTTCCTAACGACTATATTAATTATAAAAATATTGCCCATGAACCATCAATCAGAGGAATTCATTCAATTCCAACAAACAAGAGTCCTCTATCATGATTCGCATTTCTTATTGATAATAATTGGTTGAGTTCCAAAATAAAGAGTTCCTCTCATCATTTCTTGTTGCAGGGCTCTTCTTTTAATTGCAAGCACACATTTTGATACATTGATGATGAGAATGACAAATGTGATTAAACAACCTAGTATATTAATGAAATGACACAAATTTATACTCCATTCAAACTCTAAATCTACTTACTTGCATCTGCGAAAGCAATTATTCATCTTGGTTTGCATTCCATGCTAATGTGAAGTTGTTTAATTCCTAAATAATGAGACTCTCATATCATCTCATGCTAATTAGGCTCCTCTTCTTGTTACATGGAGTATTTTTCCTTCAATGACCTTGACATTATGTTTTCTATCTTTATTAACGACTATATTCATTAAAAAAATATTTCTCATGAACCATCAATCAGAGGAATTCATTCAATTCTAACAAACAAGAGTCCTCCAACATGATTCGCATTTCTTATTGATAATAATTGGTTGAGTTGCAAAATAAAGACTACCACCCATCATTTCTTGTTAGCAGAGCTCTTCTTTTGATTCCAAGCACACATTTTGATACATTGATGATGAGAATGACAAATGTGGCTAAACAAACTAGTATACTAATGAAATGACACAAATTTATACTCCATTAAAACTCTAAATCTACTTACTTGCGTCTGCAAAAGTAATTATTCATCTTGGTTTGCATTCCATGCTTATATGAAGTTGTTTAATTCCTAAATAATGAGACTTTCATATCACCTCATGCTAATTAGGCTCTTCTTATTGTTACAAGGAGTATTTTTCATTCAATGACCTTGACATTATGTTTTCTACCTTTATTAACGACTATATTCATTATAAAAATATTGCCCATGAACCATCAATCAGAGGAATTCATTCAATTCCAACAAACAAGTGTCCTCTATCTTGATTCACATTTCTTATTGATAATAATTGGTTGAGTTGCAAAATAAAGACTACCACCCATCATTTCTTGTTAGCAGAGCTCCTCTCTTGATTCCAAGCACACATTTTGATACATTGATGATTAGAATGACAAATCTGGCTAAACAACCTAGTATATTAATGAAATCAAACAAATTTAAACTCCATTGAAACTTTTAATCTACTTACTTCAATCTACGAAAGCAACCATTCATCTTGATTTGCATTCCGTGCTAATGTGAAGTTGTTTAATTCCTAAATAATGAGACTTTCATATCACCTCATGCTAATTAGGCTCCTCTTATTGTTACAAGTAGTATTTTTCATTCAATGACATTAACAGTATGTTTTCTATCTTTATTAACAACTATATTAGTTATAAAAATATTGCCCATGAACCATCAATTAGAGGAATTCATTCAATTCCAACAAACAAGAGTCCTCCATCATTATTCACATTTCTTATTGATAGTAATTGGTTGAGTTCGAAAATAAAGTGTTCGTCCCGTCATTTCTTGTTGCATGGCACCTCTTTTAAATGCAAGCACACATTTTGATACATTGATGATGAGAATGACAAATGTGGCTAAGCTACCTATTATATTAATGAAATGACATAAATTTAAACTTCTTTGAAACTCTATATCTTCTTACTTGCATTTGAGAAAGCAATCATTCATCTTGGTTTGGATTCCGTGCTTACGTGAAGTTGTATGATGCCTAAATAATGAGACTTTCATATCACCTCATGTTAATTAGGCTCCTCTTATTGTTACAAGGATTATTTTTCATTCAATGACCTTGACATTATGTTTTCTATCTTTATTAATGACTATATTCATTATAAAAATATTGCCCATGAACCATCAATCTGAGGAATTCATTCAATTCTAACAAACAAGAGTCCTCCATCTTGATTCGCATTTCTTATTGATAATAAGTGGTTGAGTTCCAAAATAAATATTTCCTCGCATCATTTCTTCTTGTAGGGCTCCTCTTTTAATTGCAAGCACACATTTTGATACATTGATGATGAGAATGACAAATATGGCTAAACAACCTAGTATATTAATGAAATGACTCAAATTTCAACTCCATTGAAACTCTAAATCTGCTTACTTGCATCTGCGAAAGCAATCATTCATCTTGGTTTGCATTTCATGCTTATGTGAAGTATTTTAATTACTCAATGAGACTTTCATATTACCTCATGCTAATTAGGCTCCTCTTATTGTTACAAGGAGTATTTTTCATTCAATGACCTTGACATTATGTTTTCTACCCTTATTAACAACTATATTCATTATAAAAATATAGCCCATGAACCATCAATCAGATGAATTCATTCAATTCCAACAAACAAGAGTCCACTATCTTGATTTGCATTTCTTACTGATAATAATTGGTTGAATTCCAAAATAAAGAGTACCTCCCATCATTTGTTGTCGTACGGCTCCTCTCTTAATTGCAACCACACATTTTGATACATTGATGATGAGAATGACAAATTTGGCTAAACAACCGAGTAAATTAATGAAATGACACAAATGTAAACTCCATTGAAACTCTACATCTACATACTTGCATCTGCAAAAGCAATCATTCATCTTGGTTTTGCATTCCATGCTTACGTGGAGTAGTTTAATTCCTAAATAATGAGACATTCATATTACCTCATGCTAATTAGGCTCCTCTTATTGTTACAAGGAATATTTTTCATTCAATGACCTTGGCATTATGTTTTCTATCTTTATTAATGACTATATTCATTATAAAAATATTGCCCATGAACCATCAATCAGAGGAATTCATTCAATGCTAACAAACAAGATTCCTCCATCTTGATTCGCATTTGTTATTGATACTAATTGGTTGAATTCCAAAGTAAAGAGTACCTCCCATCATTTCTTGTTGGCAGTGCTCCTCTTTTGATTCCAAGCACACATTTTGATACATTGATGATCAGAATGACAAATGTGGCTAAACAACATACTATATTAATAAAATGACACAAATTTAAACTCCATTGAAACTCTAAATCTACTTACTTGCATCTGCGAAAGCAATCATTCATCATGGTTTGCATTCATGCTTATGTAAAGTAGTTTATATCCTAAATAATGAGAATTTCATATCACCTCATGCTAATTAGGCTCCTATTATTGTTACAAGCAGTATTTTTCACAATGACCTTGACATTATGTTTTCTACCTTTATTAACGACTATATTCATTATAAAAATATTGCCCATGAACCATCAATCATAGGAATTCATTCAATTTCAGCAAACAAGAGTCCTCCATCATGATTCACATTTCTTATTGATAATAATTGGATGAGTTCCAAAATAAAGTGTTCCTGGCATCATTTCTTGTTGCATGGCACCTCTTTTAATTGCAAGCACACATTTTGATACATTGATGATGAGAATGACAAAAGTGGCTAAGCTACCGAGTATATTAATGAAATGACACAAATTTAAACTCCATTAAAACACTATATCTAATTACTTGCATCTGAGAAAGCAATCATTCATCTTGGTTTGCATTCTATGCTTATGTGAAGTGGTTTAATTCCTAAACAATGAGACTTTCTTATCACCTCATGCTAATTAGGCTCCTCTTATTGTTACAAGGAGTATTTTTCATTCAATGACCTTCACATTATGTTTTCTACCTTTACTAATGACTATATTCATTATAACAATATTGCCCATGAACCATCAATCAGAGGAATTCATTCAATTCTAACAAACAAGGGTCCTCCATCTTGATTCGCATTTCTTATTGACAATAATTGGTTGTGTTCTAAAATAAAGAGTACCTCCCATCATTTCTTGTTGTAGGGCTCCTCTCTTAATTGCAACCACACATTTTGATACATTGATGATGAGAATGACAAATGTAGCTAAACAACCGAGTATATTAATGAAATGGCACAAATTTAAACTCCATTGAAACTCTAAATTCTACTTAGTTGCATCCACGAAATCAATCATTCATCTTGGTTTGCATTTCATGCTTATGTGAAGTAGTTTAATTCCTAAATAATGAGACTTTCATATCACCTAATGCTAATTAGGCTCCTCTTATTTTTACAACGAGTATTTTTCATTTAATGACCTTGACATTATGTTTTCTACCTTTATTAACGACTATATTCATTATAAAAATATTGCCCATGAACCATCAATCATAGCAATTCATTCAATTTCAGCAAACAAGAGTCCTTTATCACGATTCGCATTTCTTATGGATAATAATTGGTTGAGTTCCAAAATAAAGTGTTCCTCCCATCATTTGATGTCGTATGGCACCTCTTTTAATTGCAAGCACACATTTTGATACTTTGATCATGAGAATGAAAAATGTGGCTAAGCTACCTAGTATATTAATGAAATGACACAAATTTAAACTCCATTAAAACACTATATCTACTTACTTGCATCTGAGAAAGCAATCATTTATCTTGGTTTGCATTCTGTGCTTACATGAAGTTGTTAATTCCTAAATAATGAGACTTTCATATCACCTCATGCTAATTAGGCTCCTGTTATTGTTACAATGAGTATTTTTCATTCAATGACCTTGACATTATGTTTTCTATCTTTATTAACGTCTATATTCATTATAAAAAAATTGCCCATGAACCATCAATCAGAGGAATTCATTCAATTCTAACAAACAAGGGTCCTGCATCTTGATTCGCATTTCTTATTGACAATAATTGGTTGAGTTCTAAAATAAAGAGTACCTCCCATCATTTCTTGTTGCAGGGCTCCTCTTTTAATTGCAACCACACATTTTGATACATTTTGATCATGAGAATGAAAAATGTGGCTAAGCTACCTAGTAAATTAATGAAATGACACAAATTTAAACTCCATTAAAACACTATATCTACTTACTTGCATCTGAGAAAGCAATCATTCATCTTGGTTTGCATTCTGTGCTTACGTGAAGTTTTTTCATTCCTAAATAATGAGACTTTCATATCACCTCATGGTAATTAGGCTCCTCTTATTGTTACAAGGAGTATTTTTCATTCAATGACCTTGACATTATGTTTTCTATCTTTATTAACGACTATATTGATTATAAAAATATTGCCCATGAACCATCAATTAGAGGAATTCATTCAATTCCAACAAATAAGAGCCCTCCATCCTGATTCCCATTTTTTATTGATAATAATTGGTAGAGTTCCAAAATAAATAGTTCCTCTCATCATTTCTTGTTGCAAGGCTCCTCTTTTAATTGCAACCACACATTTTGATACAGTCATGATGAGAATGACAAATGTGGATAAACAATCGAGTATATTAATGAAATGACACAAATTTAAACTCCATTGAAACTCTAAATCTACTTACTTGCATCTGCGAAAGTAATCATTCAACTCGGTTTGCATTTCGTGCTTATGTGAAGTTGTTTCATTCCTAAATAATGAGACTTTCATATCACCTCATGGTAATTAGGCTCCTCTTATTATTACAAGGAGTATTTTTCATTCAATGACCTTGACATTATGTTTTCTATCTTTATTAACGACTATATTCATTATAAAAATATTGCCCATGAACCATCAATTAGAGGAATTCATTCAATTCCAACAAGCAAGAGTCCTCCATCCTAATTCGCATTTCTTATTGATAATAATTGGTAGAGTTCCAAAATAAAGAGTTCCTCTCATCATTTCTCGTTGTAGGGCTCCTCTTTTATTTGCAACCACACATTTTGATACATTCATGATGAGAATGACAAATGTGGATAAACAACTGAGTATATTAATGAGATGGCACAAATTTATACTCCATTGAAACTCTAAATCTAGTAACTTGCATCTGCGAAAACAATCATTCATCTTGGTTTGCATTTCGTGCTTCTGTCAAGAAGTTTAATTCCTAAATAATCAGACTTTCATATCACCTCATGCTAATTAGGCTCCTCTTATTGTTATAAGGAGTATTTTTCATTTAATTACCTTGACATTATGCTTTCTATCTTTATTAACGACTATATTAATTGTAAAAATATTGCCCATGAACCATCAATTAGAGACATTCTTTCAATTCCAACAAACAAGTGTCCTCGATCTTGATTCACATTTCTTATTGTTAATAATTGGTTGAGTTCCAAAATAAAGAGTACCTCCCATCATTTGTTGTTGTAGGGGTCCTCTTTTAATTGCAACCACACATTTTGATACATTGATGATGAGAATGACAAATTTGGCTAAACAACCGAGTAAATTAATGAAATGACACAAATGTAAACTTCATTGAAACTCTACATCTACATACTTGCATCTGCAAAAGAAATCATTCATCTTGGTATTGCAATCCATGATTACGTGGAGTTGTTTAATTCCTAAATAATGAGACTTTCATATCACCTCATGTTAACTATGCGCCTCTTATTGTTACAAGGAGTATTTTTCATTCAATGACCTTGTCATTATGTTTTCTATCTTTATTAATGACTATATTCATTATAAAAATATTGCCCATGAACCATCAATCAGAGGAATTCATTCAATGCTAACAAACAAGATTCCTCCATCTTGATTCGCATTTGTTATTGATAATAATTGGTTGAATTCTAAAGTAAAGAGTACCTCCCATCATTTCTTTTTGGCAGGGCTCCTCTTTTGATTCCAAGCACGCATTTTGATACTTGAAGATCAGAATGACAAATGTGGCTAAACAACATACTATATTAATAAAATGACACAAATTTAAACTCCATTGAAACTCTAAATATACTTACTTGCATTTGCGAAAGCAATCATTCATCTTGGTTTGCATTTCGTGCTTATGTGAAGTTGTTTAATTCATATATAATGAGACTTTCATATCACCTCATGGTAATTAGGCTCCTGTTATTGTTACAAGGAGTATTTTTCATTCAATGACCTTGACATTATGTTTTCTACCTTTACTAACGACTATATTCATTATAACAATATTGCCCATGAACCATCAATCAGAGGAATTCATTCAATCCTAACAAACAAGAGTCCTCCATCTTGATTCACATTTCTTATTGACATTAATTGGTTAAGTTCTAAAATAAAGAGTACCTCCCATGATTTCTTGTTGCAGGGCTCCTCTTTTAATTGCATCCACACATTTTGATACATTGATGATGAGAATGACAAATATGGCTAAACAACCTAGTATATTAATGAAATGACACAAATTTAAACTCCATTGAAACTCTAAAATCGACTTAGTTGCATCTGCGAAATCAATCATTCATCTTGGTTTGCATTTCGTGCTTATGTGAAGTAGTTTAATTCCTAAATAATCGGACTTTCATATCACCTAATGCTAATTAGGCTCCTCTTATTGTTACAACGAGTATTTTTCTTTCAATGACCTTGACATTATGTTTTCGACCTTTATTAACGACTATATTCATTATAAAAATATTGCCCATGAACCGTCAATCATAGGAATTCATTCAATTTCAGCAAACAAGAGTCCTCCATCATGATTCGCATTTCTTATTGATAATAATTAGTTGAGTTCCAAAATAAATATTACGTCCCATCATTTCTTCTTGCAGGGCTCCTCTTTTAATTGCAAGCACACATTTTGATACATTGATGATGAGAATGACAGATGTGGCTAAGCTACCTAGTATATTAATGAAATGACACAAATTGAAACTCCATTAAAACACTATATCTACTTACTTGCATTTGAGAAAGCAATCATTCATCTTGGTTTGCATTCTGTGCTTATGTGAAGTGGTTTAATTCCTAAATAATGAGACTTTCTTATCACCTCATGCTAATTAGGCTCCTCTTATTGTTACAAGGAGTATATCTCATTCACTGACCTTGACATTATGTTTTCTACCTTTACTAACGACTATATTCATTATAACAATATTGCCCATGAACCATCAATCAGAGGAATTCATTCAATTCTAACAAACAAGAGTCCTCCATCTTGATTCACATTTCTAATTGATAATAATTGGTTGAGTTCTAAAATAATGAGTTCCTCCCATCATTTCTTGTTGCAGGGCTCCTCTTTTAATTGCAACCACACATTTTGATACATTGATGATGAGAATGACAAATTTGTCTAAACAACCAAGTATATTAATGAAATGACACAAATTTAAACTCCATTGAAACTCTAAATCTACTTACTTGAATCTGCGAAAGCAATCATTCAACTCGGTTAGCATTTCGTACTTATGTGAAGTTGTTTAATTCCTTAATAATGAGACTTTCATATCACCACATGCTAATTGGGCTCTTCTTATTGTTACAAGGAGTATTTTTCATTCACTGACCTTGACATTATGTTTTCTACCTTTACTAACGACTATATTCATTATAACAATATTGCCCAAGAACCATCAATCAGAGGAATTCATTCAATTCTAACAAACAAGAGTCCTCCAACTTGATTCGCATTTCTTATTGATAATAATTGGTTGAGTTCTAAAATAAAGAGTTCCTCCCATCATTTGTTGTTGCAGGGCTCCTCTTTTAATTGCAACCACACATTTTGATACATTGATGATGAGAAAGACAAATTTGGCTAAACAACCTAGTATATTAATGAAATGACATAAATTTAAAGTCCATTGAATCTCTGAAATCTACTTACTTGCATCTGCGAAATCAATGATTCATCTTGGTTTGCATTTCGTGCTTATGTGAAGTAGTATAATTCCTAAATAATGAGACATTCTTATCACCTCATGAAATGACACAAACAAGAGTCCTCCATCTTGATTCGAATTTCTTATTGATAATAATTGGTTGAGTTCCAAAATAAATATTACCTCCCATCATTTCTTCTTGTAGGGTTCCTCTTTTAATTGCAAGCACACATTTTGATACATTGACGATGAGAATGACAAATGTGGCTAAAAAACATACTATATTAATGAAATGACACAAATTTAATCTCCACTGAAACTCTAAATCTACTTACTTGCATCTGAGAAAGCAATCATTCATCTTGGTTTGCATTTTGTGCTTACGTGAAGTAGTTTAATTCCTAAATAATGACACTTTCATATCACCTCATGCTAATTAGGCTACACTTATTGTTACAAGGAGTATTTTTCATTCAATGACCTTGACATTATATTTTCTACCTTTATTAACGACTATGTTCACTATAAAAATATTGCCCATGAACCATCAATCATAGGAATTCATTCAATTTCAGCAAACAAGAGTCCTCCATCATGATTCGCATTTCTTATTGATAATAATTGGTTGAGTTCCAAAATAAAGTGTTCCTCCCCACATTTCTTGTTGCATGGCACGTCTTTCAATTGCAAGCACACATGTTGATACATTGATGATGAGAATGACAAATGTGGCTAAGCTACCTAGTATATTAATGAAATGACACAAATTTAAACTCCATTAAAACACTATATCTACTTACTTGCATCTGAGAAAGCAATCATTCATCTTGGTTTGCATTCTGTGCTTATGTGAAGTTGTTTAATTCCTAAATAATGAGACATTCTTATCACCTCATGCTAATTAGGCTCCTCTTATTGTTACAAGGAGTATTTTTCATTCAATGACCTTGACATTATGTTTTCTACCTTTATTAACGACTATATTCATTATAAAAATATTGCCCATGAACCATCAATCATAGGAATTCATTCAATTTCAGCAAACAAGAGTCCTCCATCATGGTTCGCATTTCTTATTGATAATATTTGGTCGAGTTCCAAAATAAAGTGTTCCTCCCCTCATTTCTTGTTGCATGGCACCTCTTTCAATTGCAAGCACACATTTTGATACATTGATGATGAGAATGACAAATGTGGCTAAGCTACCTAGTATATTAATGAAATGACACAAATTTAAACTCCATTAAAACACTATATCTACTTACTTGCATCTGAGAAAGCAATCATTCATCTTGGTTTGCATTCTGTGCTTAGGTGAAGTTGTTTAATTCCTAAATAATGAGACTTTCTTATCACCTCATGCTAATTAGGATCCTCTTATTGTTACAAGGAGTATTTTTCATTCAATGACATTGACATTATGTTTTCTATCTTTATTAACAACTATATTCATTATAAAAATATTGCCCATGAACCATCAATCAGAGGAATTCATTCAATTCTAACAAACAAGAGTCCTCCATCTTGATTCGAATTACTTATTGATAATAATTGGTCGGGTTCCATAATAAATATTATGTCCGATCATTTCTTGTTGCGGGGCTCCTCTTTTAATTGCAACCACACATTTTGATACATTGAAGATGCGAATGACAAATGTGGCTAAACAACATACTATATTAATGAAATGACACAAATTTAAACTCCATTGAAACTCTAAATCTACTTACTTGCATCTGCGAAAGCAATCATTCATCTTGGTTTGCATTTCGTGCTTATGTGAAGTTGTTTAATTTTGAAATAATGAGACTTTCATATCACCTCAAGCTAATTAGGCTCCTCTTATTGTTACAAGGAGTATTTTTCATTCAATGACCTTGACATTATGTTTTCTACCTTTATTAACGACTATATTCATTATAAAAATATTGCCCATGAACCGTCAATTAGAGGAATTCATTCAATTCTAACAAACAAGAGTCCTCCATCTTGATTCGAATTTCTTATTGATAATAATTAGTTGGGTTCCATAATAAATATTATGTCCCATCATTTCTTGTTGCAGGGCTCCTCTTTTATTTGCAAGCACACATTTTCATACATTGATGATGGGAATGACAAATGTGGCTAAACAACATACTATATTAATGAAATGACAAAATTTTAAACTCCACTGAAACTCTACATCTACTTACTTGCATCTGAGAAAGCAATCATTCATCTTGGTTTGCATTCTGTGATTACTTGAAGTTGTTTAATTCCTAAATAATGAGACTTTCATATCACCTCATACTAATTAGGCTCCTCTTATTGTTACAAGGAGTATTTTTCATTCAATGACCTTGACATTATGTTTTCTACCTTTATTAACGACTATATTCATTATAAAAATATTGCCCATGAACCATCAATCATAGGAATTCATTCAATTTCAGCAAACAAGAGTCCTCCATCATGATTCACATTTCTTATTGATAATAATTGGTTGACTTGCAAAATAAAGTGTTCCTCCCCTCATTTCTTGTTGCATGGCACCTCTTTCAATTGCAAGCACACATTTTGATACATTGATGATGAGAATGACAAATGTGGCTAAGCTACCTAGTATATTAATGAAATGACACAAATTTAAACTCCATTAAAACACTATATCTACTTACTTGCATCTGAGAAAGCAATCATTCTTCTTGGTTTGCATTCTGTGCTTACGTGAAGTTATTTAATTCCTAAATAATGAGACTTTCGTATCACTTCATGCTAATTAGGCTCCTCTTATTGTTACAAGGAGTATTTTGCATTCAATGACCTTGACATTATGTTTTCTATCCTTATTAACGACTATATTCATTATAAAAATATTGCCCATGAACCATCAATTAGAGGAATTCATTCAATTCTAACAAACAAGTGTCCTCCATCTTGATTCACATTTCTTGTTGATAATAATTGGTTGAGTTCCAAAGTAAAGAGTACCTCCCATCAATTCTTGTTACAGGGCACCATTTTTAATTGCAACCACACATTTTGATACATTGATGATGAGAATGACAGATATGGCTAAACAACCGAGTATATTAATGAAATGACAAATATTTAAACTCCATTGAAACTCTAAATCTACTTACTTGCATCTGCGAAATCAATCATTCATCTTGGTTTGCATTTCATGCTTATGTGAAGTAGTTTACTTCCTAAATAATGAGACTTTCATATCACCTCATGCTAATTAGGCTCCTCTTATTGTTACAAGGAGTATTTTTCATTCAATGACCTTGACATTATGTTTTCTATCTTTATTAACGACTATATTCATTATAAAAATATTGCCCATAAACCATCAATTAGAGGAATTCATTCAATTCCAACAAACAAGAGTCCTCCATCCTGATTCGCATTTCTTATTGATAATAATTCGTAGAGTTCCAAAATAAAGAGTTCCTCTGATCATTTCTTGTTGCAAGGCTCCTCTTTTAATTCCAATCACACATTTTGATACATTCATGATGAGAATGGCAAATGTGGTTAAACAACCGAGTATATTAATGAAATGACACAAATTTAAACTCCATTGAAACTCTAAATCTAGTAACTTGCATCTGCGAAAACAATCATTCATCTTGGTTTGCATTTCATGCTTCTGTCAAGTCGTTTAATTCCTAAATAATCAGTCTTTCATATCACTTCATGCTAATTAGGCTCCTCTTTTTATTACAAGGAGTATTTTTCATTTAATCACCTTGACATTATGTTTTCTATCTTTATTAACGACTATATTAATTGTAAAAATATTGCCCATGAACCATCAATTAGAGGAATTCATTCAATTTCAACAAACAAGAGTCCTCCATCTTGATTCGCATTTCTTATTGTTAATAATTGGTTGAGTTCCAAAATAAATAGTTCCTCTCATCATTTCTTGTTGCAGGGCTCCTCTTTTAATTGCAACCACACATTTTGATACATTCATGATGAGAATGACAAATGTGGCTAAACAACCGAGTATATTAATGAAATGACACAAATTTAAACTCCATTGAAACTCTAAATCTAGTAACTTGCATCTGCGAAAACAATCATTCATCTTGGTTTGCATTTCGTGCTTCTGTCAAGTAGTTTAATTCCTAAATAATCAGACTTTCATATCACCTCATGCTAATTAGGCTCCTCTTATTACTACAATGAGTATTTTTCATTTAATCACCTTGACATTATGTTTTCTATCTTTATTAACGACTATATTAATTGTAAAAATATTGCCCATGAACCATCAATTAGAGGAATTCATTCAATTCCAACAAACAAGAGTCCTCCATCTTGATTCGCATTTCTTATTGTTAATAATTGGTTGAGTTCCAAAATAAAGAGTACCTCCCATCATTTCTTGTTAGCAAGGCTCCTCTTTTGATTGCAAGCACACATTTTGATACATTGATGATCAGAATGATAAATGTGGCTAGACAACCTAATATATTAATGAAATCAAACAAATTTAAACTCCATTGAAACTCTAAATCTACTTACTTCAATCGACGAAGGCAACAATTCATCTTGATTTGCATTCCGTGCTAATGTGAAGTTTTTTAATTCCTAAATAATGAGACTTTCATATCACCTCACGCTAATTAGGCTCCTCTTATTTTTACAAGGAGTATTTTTCATTCAATGACCTTGACATTATGTTTTCTATCTTTATTAACGACTATATTCATTATAAAAATATTGCCCATGAACCATTAATCAGAGGAATACATTCAATTTAACAAACAAGAGTCCTCAATCTTGATTTGAATTTGTTATTGATAATAATTGGTTGAGTTCCAAAATAAATAATACCTCCCATGATTTCTTCTTGCAAGGTTCCTCTTTTAATTGCAAGCACACATTTTGATACATTGATGATGAGAATAACAAATGTGGCTAAAATACATACTATATTAATGAAATGACACAAATTTAATCTCCACTGAAACTCTAAATCTACTTACTTGCATCTGAGAAAGCAATTATTCATCTTGGTTTGCATTCTGTGCTTATGTGAAGTAGTTTAATTCCTAAATAATGAGACTTTCATATAACCTCATGCTAATTAGGCTCTTCTTATTGTTACAAGGAGTATTTTTCATTCAATGACCTTGACATTATGTTTTCTACCTTTATTAATGACTATATTCATTATAAAAATATTGCCCATGAACCATCAGTAATAGGAATTCATTCAATTTCAGCAAACAAGAGTCCTCCATCATGATTCACATTTCTTATTGATAATAATTGGTTGAGTTCCAAAATAAAGTGTTCCTCCCCTCATTTCTTGTTGCATGGCACCTCTTTCAATTGCAAGCACACATTTTGATACATTGATGATGAGAATGACAAATGTGGCTAAGCTACCTAGTATATTAATGAAATGACACAAATTTGAACTCCATTAAAACACTATATCTACTTACTTGCATCTGAGAAAGCAATCATTCATCTTGGTTTGCATTCTGTGCTTACGTAACGTTATTTAATTCCTAAATAATGAGACTTTCTTATCACCTCATGCTAATTAGGCTCATCTTATTGTTACAAGGACTATTTTTCATTCAATGCCCTTGACATTATGTTTTCTATCTTTATTAACGACTATATTCATTATAAAAATATTGGCCATGAACCATCAATCAGAGGAATACATTCAATTTAACAAACAAGAGTCCTCCATCTTGATTCGAATTTCTTATTGATAATAATTGGTTGAGTTCCAAAATAAATATTACCTCCCATCATTTCTTCTTGCAGGGCTCCTCTTTTAATTGCAAGCACACATTTTGATACGTTGATGATGAGAATGACAAACATGGCTAAACGACATACTATATTAATGAAATGACACAAATTTAATCTCCTCTGAAACTCTAAATCTACTTACTTGCATCTGAGAAAGCAATAATTCATCTTGGTTTGCATTTTGTGCTGACGTGAAGTAGTTTAATTCCTAAATAATGAGACTTTCATATCACCTCATGCTAATTAGGCTCTACTTATTGTTACGAGGAGTATTTTTCATTCAATGACGTTGACATTATGTTTTCTACCTTTATTAACGACTATATTCATTATAAAAATATTGCCCATGAACCATCCTGATTCTCATTTCTTATTGATAATAATTGGTAGAGTTCCAAAATAAAGAGTTCCTCTCATAATTTCTTGTTGCAGGGCTCCTCTTCTAATTGCAACCACACATTTTGATACATTCATGATGAGAATGACAATTGTGGCTAAACAACCGAGTATATTAATGAAATGACACAAATTTAAACTCCATTGAAACTCTAAATCTACTTACTTGCATCCGCGAAAGCAATCATTCATCTTGGTTTGCATTTTGTGCTTCTGTCAAGTAGTTTAATTCCTAAATAATGAGACTTTCATATCACCTCAAGCTAATTTGGCTCCTCTTATTGTTACAAGGAGTATTTTTCATTCAATGACCTTGACATTATGTTTTCTTTCTTTATTAACGACTATATTAATTAAAAAAATATTGCCCATGAACCATCAATTAGAGGAATTCATTCAATTCCAACAAACAAGAGTCCTCCATCTTGATTCGCATTTCTTATTGATAATAATTGGTTGAGTTCCAATGTAAAGAGTACCTCCCATCAATTCTTGTTGTAGGGCTCCACTTTTAATTGCAACCACACATTTTGATACATTGATGAAGAGAATGACAAATATGGCTAAACAACTAAGTATAGTAATGAAATGACACAAATGTAAACTCCATTGAAACTCTACATCTACTTACTTGCATCTACAAAAGCACTCCTTCATCTTGGTTTTGCATTCCATGCTTAAGTGAAGTTATGTAATTCCTAAATAATGAGACTTTCTTATCACCTCATGCTAATTAGGCTCCTCTTATTGTTACAAGGAGTATTTTTCATTCAATGACCTTGACATTATGTTTTCTACCTTTATTAACGACTATATTCATTATAAAAATATTGCCCATGAACCATCAATCAGAGGAATTCATTCAATTCCAATAAGCAAGAGTCCTCTATCCTGATTCGCATTTCTTATTGATAATAATTGGTAGAGTTCCAAAATAAAGAGTTCCTCTCATCATTTTTTGTTGCAGGGCTCCTCTTTTAATTGCGACCAGACATTTTGATACATTCATGATGATAATGACAAATGTGGATAAACAACCGAGTATATTAATGAAATGACACAAATTTAAACTCCATTGAAACTCTATATCTTCTTACTTGCATCTGAGAAAGCAATCATTCATCTTGGTTTGCATTCTGTGCTTAATTGAAGTTATGTAATTCCTAAATAATGAGACTTTCTTATCATCTTATGCTAATTAGGCTCCTCTTATTGTTACCAGGAGTATTTTTCATTCAATGACCTTGACATTAAGTTTTCTATCTTTATTAACGACTATATTCATTATAAAAATATTGCCTATGAACCATCAATCGGAGGAATTCATTCAATTCTAACAAACAAGAGTCCTCCATCATGATTCGTATTTCTTATTGATAATAATTGGTTGAGTTCCAAAGTAAAGAGTACCTCCCATCAATTCTTGTTGTAGGGCTCCACTTTTAATTGCAACCACACATTTTGATACATTGATGATGTGAATGAGAAATATGGCTAAACAACCGAGTATATTAATGAAATGACACAAATGTAAACTCCATTGAAACTCTACATCTACTTACTTGCATCTGCGAAAGCAATCATTCATCTTGGTTTTGCATTCCGTGCTTACGTGCAGTTGTTTAATTACTAAATAATGAGACTTTCATATCACCTCATGCTAATTAGGCTCCTCTTATTGTTACAAGGAGTATTTTTCATTCAATGACCTTGACATTATGTTTTCTATCTTTATTAACGACTATATTCATTATAAAAATATTGCCCATGAACCATCAATAAGAGGAATTCATTCAATTCCAACAAGCAAGAGTCCTCCATCCTGATTCGCATTTCTTATTGATAATAATTGGTAGAGTTCCAAAATAAAGAGTTCCTCTCATCATTTCTTGTTGCAGGGCTCCTCTTTTAATTGCGACCACACATTTTGATATATTCATGATGAGAATGAGAAATGTGGCTAAACAGCCGAGTATATTAATGAAATGACACAAATTTAAACTCCATTGAAACTCTAAATCTACTTACTTTCATTTGCGAAAGCAATCATTCATCTTGGTTTGCATTTTGTGCTTCTGTCATGTAATTTAATTCCTAAATAATGTGACTTTCATATCACCTCATGCTAATTAGGCTCCTCTTATTGTTACAAGGAGTATTTTTCATTCAATGACCTTGACATTATGTTTTCTACCTTTATTAATGACTATATTCATTTTAAAAATATTGCCCATGAACCATCAATCATAGGAATTCATTCAATTATAGCAAACAAGAGTCCTCCATCATGATTCGCATTTCTTATTGATAATAATTGGTTGAGTTCCAAAATAAAGTGTTCCTCCCATCATTTCTTATTTCTTATTGCATGGAACCTCTTTTAATTGCAAGCACACATTTCGATACATTGATGATGAGAATGACAAATGTGGCTAAGCTACCTAGTATATTAATGAAATGACACAAATTTAAACTCCATTACATCACTATATCTACTTACTTGCATATAAGAAAGCAATCATTCATCTTGCTTTGCGTTCTGTGCTTACGTGAAGTTATTTAATTCCTAAATAATGAGACTTTCTTATCACCTCATGCTAATTAGGCTCCTTTTATTGTTACAAGGAGTATTTTTCATTCAATGACCTTTACAATATGTTTTCTATCTTTATTAACGACTATATTCATTATAAAAATATTGCCCATGAACCATCAATCAGAGGAATTCATTCAATTCTAACAAACAAGAGTCCTCCATCATGATTCGTATTTCTTATTGATAATAATTGGTTGAGTTCCAAAGTAAAGAGTACCTCCCATCAATTCTTGTTGCAGGGCTGTACTTTTAAATGCAACCACACATTTTGATACATTGATGATGAGAATGACAAATATGGCTAAACAACCGAGTATATTAATGAAATGACACAAATGTAAACTCCATTGAAACTCTACATCTACTTACTTGCATCTGTGAAAGCAATCATTCATCTTGGTTTTGCATTCCGTGCTTAAGTGGAGTTGTTTAATTACTAAATAATGAGACTTTCATATCACCTCATGCTAATTAGGCTCCTCTTATTGTTACAAGGAGTATTTTTCATTCAATGACCTTGACATTAAGTTTTTATCTTTATTAACGACTATATTCATTATAAAAATATTGCCCATGAACCATCAATCAGAGGAATTCATTCAATTCTAACAAACATGAGTCCTCCATCTTGATTTGCATTTCTTATTGATAATAATTGGTAGTGTTCCAAAATAAAGAGTTCCTCTCATCATTTCTTGATGCAGGGCTCCTCTTTTAATTGCGACCACACATTTTGATACATTCATGATGAGAATGACAAATGTGGCTAAACAACCGTGTATAGTAATGAAATGACACAAATTTAAACTCCATTGAAACTCTAAATCTACCTACTTTCATCTGCGAAAGCAATCATTCATCTTGGTTTGCATTTTGTGCTTCTGTCATGTAGTTTAATTCCTGAATAATTAGACTTTCATATCACCTCATGCTAATTAGGCTCCTCTTATTGTTACAAGGAGTATTTTTCATTCAATGACCTTGACATTAAGTTTTCTATCTTTATTAACGACTATATTCATTATAAAAATATTGCCCATGAACCATCAATCAGAGGAATTCATTCAATTCTAACAAACACGAGTCCTCCATCTTGATTTGCATTTCTTATTGATAATAATTGGTAGTGTTCCAAAATAATGAGTTCCTCTCATCATTTCTTGTTGCAGGGCTCCTCTTTTAATTGCGACCACACATTTTGATACATTCATGATGAGAATGACAAATGTGGCTAAACAACCGTGTATAGTAATGAAATGACACAAATTTAAACTCCATTGGAACTCTAAATCTACCTACTTTCATCTGCGAAAGCAATCATTCATCTTGGTTTGCATTCCGTGCTTACGTGAAGTTGCTTAATCACTAAATAATGAGAATTTCTTATCACCTCATGCTAATTAGGCTCCTCTTATTGTTACAAGGAGTATTTTTCATTCAATGACCTTGACATTATGGTTTTTATCTTTATTAACCACTATATCCATTATAAAAATATTGCCCATGAACCATCAATCAAAGGAATTCATTCAATTCTACCAAACAAGAGTCCTCCATCATGATTCGCATTTCTTATTGATAATAATTGGTTGAGTTCCAAAGTAAAGAGTACCTCCCATCAATTCTTGTTGCAGGGCTGTACTTTTAAATGCAACCACACATTTTGATACATTGATGATGAGAATGACAAATATGGCTAAACAACCGAGTATATTAATGAAATGACACAAATGTAAACTCCATTGAAACTCTACATCTACTTACTTACATCTGTGAAAGCAATCATTCATCTTGGTTTTGCATTCCGTGCTTAAGTGGAGTTGTTTAATTACTAAATAATGAGACTTTCATATCACCTCATGCTAATTAGGCTCCTCTTATTGTTACAAGGAGTATTTTTCATTCAATGACCTTGACATTAAGTTTTCTATCTTTATTAACGACTATATTCATTATAAAAATATTGCCCATGAACCATCAATCAGAGGAATTCATTCAATTCTAACAAACACGAGTCCTCCATCTTGATTTGCATTTCTTATTGATAATAATTGGTAGTGTTCCAAAATAAAGAGTTCCTCTCATCATTTCTTGATGCAAGGCTCCTCTTTTAATTGCGACCACACATTTTGATACATTCATGATGAGAATGACAAATGTGGCTAAAACAACCGTGTGTATAGTAATGAAATGACACAAATTTAAACTCCATTGAAACTCTAAATCTACCTACTTTCATCTGCGAAAGCAATCATTCATCTTGGTTTGCATTTTGTGCTTCTGTCATGTAGTTTAATTCCTGAATAATTAGACTTTCATATCACCTCATGCTAATTAGGCTCCTCTTATTGTTACAAGGAGTATTTTTCATTCAATGACCTTGACATTAAGTTTTCTATCTTTATTAACGACTATATTCATTATAAAAATATTGCCCATGAACCATCAATCAGAGGAATTCATTCAATTCTAACAAACACGAGTCCTCCATCTTGATTTGCATTTCTTATTGATAATAATTGGTAGTGTTCCAAAATAATGAGTTCCTCTCATCATTTCTTGTTGCAGGGCTCCTCTTTTAATTGCGACCACACATTTTGATACATTCATGATGAGAATGACAAATGTGGCTAAACAACCGTGTATAGTAATGAAATGACACAAATTTAAACTCCATTGAAACTCTAAATCTACCTACTTTCATCTGCGAAAGCAATCATTCATCTTGGTTTACATTTTGTGCTTCTGTCATGTAGTTTAATTCCTTAATAATGAGACTTTCATATCACCTCATGCTAATTAGGCTCCTCTTATTGTTACAAGGAGTATTTTTCATTCAATGACCTTGACATTATGTTTTCTACCTTTATTAACGACTATATTCATTATAAAAATATTGCGCATGAACCATCAATCATAGGAATTCATTCAATTATAGCAAACAAGAGTCCTCCATCATGATTCACATTTCTTATTGATAATAATTGGTTGAGTTCCAAAATACAGTGTTCCTCGCATCATTTCTTGTTGCATGGCACCTCTTTTAATTGCAAGCACACATTTTGATACATTGATGATGAGAATGACAAATGTGGCTAAGTTACCTAGTATATTAATGAAATGACACAAATTTAAACTCCATTACAACACTATATCTACTTACTTGCATCTCAGAAAGCAATCATTCATCTTGGTTTGCATTCTGTGCTTACGTGAAGTTATTTAATTCCTAAATAATGACACTTTCTTATCACTTCATGCTAATTAGGCTCCTCTTATTGTTACAAGGAGTATTTTTCATTCAATGACCTTTACATTATGTTTTCTATCTTTATTAACGACTATATTCATTATAAAAATATTGCCCATGAACCATCAATCAGAGGAATTCATTCAATTCTAACAAACAGGAGTCCTCGATCATGATTCACATTTCTTATTGATAATAATTGGTTCAGTTCTAAAGTAAAGAGTTCCTCCCATCAATTCTTGTTGCAGGGCTGCACTTTTAAATGCAACCACACATTTTGATACATTGATGATGAGAATGACAAATATGGCTAAACAACCGAATATATTAATGAAATGACACAAATGTAAACTCCATTGAAACTCTACATCTACCTACTTTCATCTGCGAAAGCAATCATGCATCTTGGTTTGCATTTTGTGCTTCTGTCATGTAGTTTAATTCCTGAATAATTAGACTTTCATATCACCTCATGCTAATTAGGCTCCTCTTATTGTTACAAGGAGTATTTTTCATTCAATGACCGTGACATTAAGTTTTCTATCTTTATTAACGACTATATTCATCATAAAAATATTGCCCATGAACCATCAATCAGAGGAATTCATTCAATTCTAACAAACAAGAGTCCTCCATCTTGATTCGCATTTCTTATTGATAATAATTGGTAGTGTTCCAAAATAAAGAGTTCCTCTCATCATTTCTTGTTGCAGGGCTCCTCTTTTAATTGCGACCACACATTTTGATACATTCTTGATGAGATAGACAAATGTGGCTAAACAACCGTGTATAGTAACGAAATGACACAAATTTAAACTCCATTGAAACTCTAAATCTACCTACTTTCATCTGCGAAAGCAATCATTCATCTTGGTTTGCATTTTGTGCTTTTGTCATGTAGTTTAATTCCTAAATAATGAGACTTTCATATCACCTCATGCTAATTAGGCTCCTCTTGTTGTTACAAGGAGTATTTTTCATTCAATGACCTTGACATTATGTTTTCTACCTTTATTAACGACTATATTCATTATAAAAATATTGCCCATCAACCATCAATCAGAGGAATTCATTCAATTATAGCAAACAAGAGTCCTCCATCATGATTCGCATTTCTTATTGATAATAATTGGTTGAGTTCCAAAATAAAGTGTTCCTCCCATCATTTCTTGTTGCATGGCACCTCTTTTAATTGCAAGCACACATTTTGATACATTGATGATGAGAATGACAAATGTGGCTGAGCTACATAGTATATTAATGAAATGACACAAATTGAAACTACATTAAAACACTATACTTACTTGCATCTGAGAAAGCAATCATTCATCTTGGTTTGCATTCCGTGCTTACGTGAAGTTGCTTAATTACTAAATAATGAGAATTTCTTATCACCTCATGCTAATTAGGCTCCTCTTATTGTTACAAGGAGTATTTTTCATTCAATGACCATGACATTATGTTTTCTATCTTTATTAACGACTATATTCATTATAAAAATATTGCCCATGAACCATCAATCAGAGGAATTCATTCAATTCTAGCAAACAAGAGTCCTCCATCTTCATTCGCATTTGTTATTGATAATAATTGGTTGAGTTCCAGAGTAAAGAGTACCTCCCATCATTTCTTCTAGCAGGGCTCCTCTTTTAATTGCAACCACACATTTTGATACATTGATGATGAGAATGACAAATATGGCTAAACAACTGAGTATATTAGTGAAATGACCCAAATGTAAACTCCATTGAAACTCTACATCTACTTACTTGCATCTACGAAAGCAATCATTCATCTTGGTTTTGCAATCCGTGCTTAAGTGGAGTTGTTTAATTCCTAAATAATGAGACTTTCATATCACCTCATGCTATTTAGGCTCCTCTTATTGTTACAAGGAGTATTTTTCATTCAATGACCTTGACATTATGTTTTCTATCTTTATTAACGACCATATTCATTATAAACCATGAACCATCAATCAAAGGAATTCATTCAATTCCAATAAACAAGAGTCCTCCATCCTGATTTGCATTTCTTATTGATAATAATTGGTAGAGTTCCAAAATAAAGAGTTCCTCTCATCATTTCTTGTTGCAGGGCTCCTATTTTAATTGCAACCACACATTTTGATACAATGATGATGAGAATGACAAATGTGGCTAAACAACCAAGTAAATTAATGAAATGACACAAATGTAAGCTCCAGTGAAACTCTACATCTACTTACTTGCATCTGCTAACGCAATCATTCATCTTGGTTTGCATTCCGTGCTTACGTAGTGTTGTTTAATTCCTAAATCATGAGACTTTCATATCACCTCATGCTGATTAGGCTCCCCTTATTGTTACAAGGAGTATTTTTCATTCAATGACCTTGACATTATGTTTTCTACCTTTATTAATGACTATATTCATTATAAAGATATTGCCATGAAGCATCAATCATAGGAATTCATTCAATTTCAGCAAACAAGAGTCCTCCATCATGATTCGCATTTCTTATTGATAATAATTGGTTGAGTTCCAAAATAAAGTGTTCCTCCCATCATTTCTTGTTGCATGGCACCTCTTTTAATTGCAAGCACACATTTTGATACATTGATGATGAGAATGACAAATGTGGCTGAGCTACATAGTATATTAATGAAGTGACACAAATTTAAACTCCATTAAAACACTATATCTACTTACTTGCATCTGAGAAAGCAATCATTCATCTTGGTTTGCATTCCGTGCTTACGTGAAGTTGCTTAATTACTAAATAATGAGAATTTCTTATCACCTCATGCCAATTAGGCTCCTCTTATTGTTACAAGGAGTATTTTTCATTCAATGACCTTGACATTTTGTATTCTATCTTTATTAACGACTATATTCATTATAAAAATATTGCCCATGAACCATCAATCAGAGGAATTCATTCAATTCTAGCAAACAAGATTCCTCCATCTTCATTCGCATTTGTTATTGATAATAATTTGTTGAGTTCTATAGTAAAGAGTACCTCCCATCATTTCTTCTAGCAGTGCTCCTCTTTTAATTGCAACCACACATTTTGATACATTGATGATGAGAATGACAAATATGGCTAAACAACTGAGTATATTAGTGAAATGACCCAAATGTAAACTCCATTGAAACTCTACATCTACTTACTTGCATCTGCGAAAGCAATCATTCATCTTGGTTTTGCAATCCGTGCTTAAGTGGAGTTGTTTAATTCCTAAATAATGAGACTTTCATATCACCTCATGCTATTTAGGCTCCTCTTATTGTTACAAGGAGTATTTTTCATTCAATGACCTTGACATTATGTTTTCTATCTTTATTAACGGCCATATTCATTATAAACCATGAACCATCAATCAAAGAAATTCATTCAATTCCAATAAACAAGAGTCCTCCATCCTGATTCGCATTTCTTATTGATAATAATTGGTAGAGTTCCAAAATAAAGAGTTCCTCTCATCATTTCTTGTTGTAGGGCTCCTATTTTAATTGCAACCACACATTTTGATACATTGATGATGAGAATGACAAATGTGGCTAAACAACCAAGTAAATTAACGAAATGACACAAATGTAAACTCCATTGAAACTCTACATCTACTTACTTGCATCTGCTAAAGCAATCATTCATCTTGGTTTGCATTCCGTGCTTACGTAGTGTTGTTTAATTCCTAAATCATGAGACTTTCATATCACCTCATGCTAATTAGGCTCCTCTTATTGTTACAAGGAGTATTTTTCATTCAATGACCTTGACATTATGTTTTTTATCTTTATTAACGACTATATTCATTATAAAAATATTGCCCATCAACCATCAATCAAAGGAATTCATTCAATTCTACCAAACAAGAGTCCTCCATCTTGATTTGCATTTCTAATTGATAATAATTGGTAGAGTTCCAAAGTAAAGAGTACCTCCCATCAATTCTTGTTGTAGGGCTCCTCTTTTAATTGCAACCACACATTTTGATACATTGATGATGAGAATGACAAATATGGCTAAGCAACCGAGTATATTAATGAAATGACACAAATGTAAACTCCAGTGAAACTCTACATCTACATACTTGCATCTGCTAAAGCAATCATTCATCTTGGTTTGCATTTCGTGCTTACGTAGTGTTGTTTAATTCCTAAATCATGAGACTTTCATATCACCTCATGCTAATTAGGCTCCTCTTATTGTTACAAGGAGTATTTTTCATTCAATGACCTTGACATTATGTTTTCTACCTTTATTAATGACTATATTCATTATAAAAATATTGCCATGAAGCATCAATCATAGGAATTCATTCAATTTCAGCAAACAAGAGTCCTCCATCATGATTCGCATTTCTTATTGATAATAATTGGTTGAGTTCCAAAATAAAGTGTTCCTCCCATCATTTCTTGTTGCATGGCACCTCTTTTAATTGCAAGCACACATTTTGATACATTGATGATGAGAATGACAAATGTGGCTGAGCTACATAGTATATTAATGAAATGACACAAATTTAAACTCCATTAAAACACTATATCTACTTACTTGCATCTGAGAAAGCAATCAATCATCTTGGTTTGCATTCCGTGCTTACGTGAAGTAGCTTAATTACTAAATAATGAGAATTTCTTATCACCTAATGCTAATTAGGCTCCTCTTATTGTTACAAGGAGTATTTTTCATTCAATGACCTTGACATTATGTTTTTTATCTTTATTAACGACTATATTCATTATAAAAATATTGCCCATGAACCATCAATCAAAGGAATTCATTCAATTCTACCAAACAAGAGTCCTCCATCTTGATTTGCATTTCTAATTGATAATAATTGGTAGAGTTCCAAAGTAAAGAGTACCTCCCATCAATTCTTGTTGTAGGGCTCCTCTTTTAATTACAACCACACATTTTGATACATTGATGATGAGAATGACAAATATGGCTAAGCAACCGAGTATATTAATGAAATGACACAAATGTAAGCTCCAGTGAAACTCTACATCTACTTACTTGCATCTGCTAACGCAATCATTCATCTTGGTTTGCATTCCGTGCTTACGTAGTGTTGTTGTTTAATTCCTAAATCATGAGACTTTCATATCACCCTCATGCTGATTAGGCTCCCCTTATTGTTACAAGGAGTATTTTTCGTTCAATGACCTTGACATTATGTTTTCTACCTTTATTAATGACTATATTCATTATAAAGATATTGCCATGAAGCATCAATCATAGGAATTCATTCAATTTCAGCAAACAAGAGTCCTCCATCATGATTCGCATTTCTTATTGATAATAATTGGTTGAGTTCCAAAATAAAGTGTTCCTCCCATCATTTCTTGTTGCATGGCACCTCTTTTAATTGCAAGCACACACATTTTGATACATTGATGATGAGAATGACAAATGTGGCTGAGCTACATAGTATATTAATGAAGTGACACAAATTTTAAACTCCATTAAAACACTATATCTACTTACTTGCATCTGAGAAAGCAATCATTCATCTTGGTTTGCATTCCGTGCTTACGTGAAGTTTGCTTAATTACTAAATAATGAGAGAATTTCTTATCACCTCATGCTAATTAGGCTCCTCTTATTGTTACAAGGAGTATTTTTCATTCAATGACCTTGACATTTTGTATTCTATCTTTATTAACGACTATATTCATTATAAAAATATTGCCCCATGAACCATCAATCAGAGGAATTCATTCAATTCTAGCAAACAAGATTCCTCCATCTTCATTCGCATTTGTTATTGATAATAATTTGTTGAGTTCTATAGTAAAGAGTACCCTCCCATCATTTCTTCTAGCAGTGCTCCTCTTTTAATTGCAACCACACATTTTGATACATTGATGATGAGAATGACAAATATGGCTAAACAACTGAGTATATTAGTGAAATGACCCAAATGTAAACTCCATTGAAACTCTACATCTACTTACTTGCATCTGCGAAAGCAATCATTCATCTTGGTTTTGCAATCCGTGCTTAAGTGGAGTTGTTTAATTCCTAAATAATGAGACTTTCATATCACCTCATGCTATTTAGGCTCCTCTTATTGTTACAAGGAGTATTTTTCATTCAATGACCTTGACATTATGTTTTCTATCTTTATTTAACGGCCATATTCATTATAAACCATGAACCATCAATCAAAGAAATTCATTCAATTTCCAATAAACAAGAGTCCTCCATCCTGATTCGCATTTCTTATTGATAATAATTGGTAGAGTTCCAAAAATAAAGAGTTCCTCTCATCATTTCTTGTTGCAGGGCTCCTATTTTAATTGCAACCACACATTTTGATACATTGATGATGAGAATGACAAATGTGGCTAAACAACCAAGTAAATTAACGAAATGACACAAATGTAAACTCCATTGAAACTCTACATCTACTTACTTGCATCTGCTAAAGCAATCATTCATCTTGGTTTGCATTCCGTGCTTACGTAGTGTTGTTTAATTCCTAAATCATGAGACTTTCATATCACCTCATGCTAATTAGGCTCCTCCTCTATTGTTGTTACAAGGAGTATTTTTCATTCAATGACCTTGACATTATGTTTTTTATCTTTATTAACGACTATATTCATTATAAAAATATTGCCCATCAACCATCAATCAAAGGAATTCATTCAATTCTACCAAACAAGAGTCCTCCATCTTGATTTGCATTTCTAATTGATAATAATTGGTAGAGTTCCAAAGTAAAGAGTACCTCCCATCAATTCTTGTTGTAGGGCTCCTCTTTTAATTGCAACCACACATTTTGATACATTGATGATGAGAATGACAAATATGGCTAAGCAAACCGAGTATATTAATGAAATGACACAAATGTAAACTCCAGTGAAACTCTACATCTACATACTTGCATCTGCTAAAGCAATCATTCATCTTGGTTTGCATTCCGTGCTTACGTAGTGTTGTTTAATTCCTAAATCATGAGACTTTCATATCACCTCATGCTAATTAGGCTCCTCTTATTGTTACAAGGAGTATTTTTCATTCAATGACCTTGACATTATGTTTTCTACCTTTATTAATGACTATATTCATTATAAAAATATTGCCATGAAGCATCAATCATAGGAATTCATTCAATTTCAGCAAACAAGAGTCCTCCATCATGATTCGCATTTCTTATTGATAATAATTGGTTGAGTTCCAAAATAAAGTGTTCCTCCCATCATTTCTTGTTGCATGGCACCTCTTTTAATTGCAAGCACACATTTTGATACATTGATGATGAGAATGACAAATGTGGCTGAGCTACCTAGAATATTAATGAAATGACACAAATTTAAACTCCATTAAAACACTATATCTACTTACTTGCATCTGTGAAAGCAATCATTCATCTTGGTTTTGCATTCTGTGCTTACGTGGAGTTGTTTAATTCCTAAATAATGAGTCTTTCTTATCACCTAATGCTAATTAGGCTCCTCTTGTTGTTACAAGGAGTATTTTTCATTCAATGACCTTGACATTATGTTTTTTATCTTTATTAACGACTATATTCATTATAAAAATATTGCCCATGAACCATCAATCAAAGGAATTCATTCAATTCTACCAAACAAGAGTCCTCCATCTTGATTCGAATTACTTATTGATAATAATTGGTCGGTTTCCATAATAAATATTATGTCCGATCATTTCTTGTTGCGGGGCTCCTCTTTTAATTGCAACCACACATTTTGATACATTGATGATGAGAATGACAAATATGGCTAAACAACCGAGTATATTAATGAAATGACACAAATGTAAACTCCAGTGAAACTCTACATCTACTTACTTGCATCTGCTAAAGCAATCATTCATCTTGGTTTGCATTCAGTGCTTACGTAGTGTTGTTTAATTCCTAAATCATGTGACTTTCATATCACCTCATGCTAATTAGGCTCCCCTTATTGTTACAAGGAGTATTTTTCATTCAATGACCTTGACATTATGTTTTCTACCTTTATTAATGACTATATTCATTATAAAAATATTGCCATGAAGCATCAATCATAGGAATTCATTCAATTTCAGCAAACAAGAGTCCTCCATCATGATTCGCATTTCTTATTGATAATAATTGGTTGAGTTCCAAAATAAAGTGTTCCTCCCATCATTTCTTGTTGCATGGCACCTCTTTTAATTGCAAGCACACATTTTGATACATTGATGATGAGAATGACAAATGTGGCTGAGCTACCTAGTATATTAATGAAATGACACAAATTTAAACTCCATTAAAACACTATATCTACTTACTTGCATCTGAGAAAGCAATCAATCATCTTGGTTTGCATTCCGTGCTTACGTGAAGTTGCTTAATTACTAAATAATGAGAATTTCTTATCACCTAATGCTAATTAGGCTCCTCTTATTGTTACAAGGAGTATTTTTCATTCAATGACCTTGACATTATGTTTTTTATCTATATTAACGACTATATTCATTATAAAAATATTGCCCATGAACCATCAATCAAAGGAATTCATTCAATTCTACCAAACAAGAGTCCTCCATCTTGATTTGCATTTCTAATTGATAATAATTGGTAGAGTTCCAAAGTAAAGAGTACCTCCCATCAATTCTTGTTGTAGGGCTCCACTTTTAATTGCAACGACACATTTTGATACATTGATGATGAGAATGACAAATATGGCTAAACAACCGAGTATATTAATGAAATGACACAAATGTAAACTCCAGTGAAACTCTACATCTACTTTCTTGCATCTGCTAAAGCAATCATTCATCTTGGTTTGCATTCCGTGCTTACGTAGTGTTGTTTAATTCCTAAATCATGAGACTTTCATATCACCTCATGCTAATTAGGCTCCTCTTATTGTTACAAGGAGTATTTTTCATTCAATGACCTTGACATTATGTTTTCTACCTTTATTAATGACTATATTCATTATAAAAATATTGCCATGAAGAATCAATCATAGGAATTCAGTCAATTTCAGCAAATAGGAGTCCTCCATCATGATTCGCATTTCTTATCGATAATAATTGGTTGAGCTCCAAAATAAAGTGTTCCTCCCATCATTTCTTGTTGCATGGCACCTCTTTTAATTGCAAGCACACATTTGGATACATTGATGATGAGAATGACAAATGTGGCTGAGCTACATAGTATATTAATGAAATGACACAAATTTAAACTCCATTAAATCACTATATCTACTTACTTGCATATGAGAAAGCAATCATTCATCTTGGTTTGCATTCCGTGCTTACGTGAAGTTGCTTAATCACTAAATAATGAGAATTTCTTATCACCTCATGCTAATTAGGCTCCTCTTATTGTTACAAGGAGTATTTTTCATTCAATGACCTTGACATTATGGTTTTTATCTTTATTAACCACTATATTCATTATAAAAATATTGCCCATGAACCATCAATCAAAGGGAAATTCATTCAATTCTACAAAAACAAGAGTCCTCCATCATGATTCGCATTTCTTATTGATAATAATTGGTTGAGTTCCAAAGTAAAGAGTACCTCCCATCATCTTCTTGTTGTAGGGCTCCTCTTTTAATTGCAACCACACATTTTGATACATTTGATGATGAGAATGACAAATATGGCTAAACAACCGAGTATATTAATGAAATGACACAAAATGTAAGCTCCAGTGAAACTCTACATCTACTTACTTGCATCTGCGAAAGCAATCATTCATCTTGGTTTTGCATTTCTGTGCTTACGTGGAGTTTTTTTAATTCCTAAATAATGATCTTTCTTATCACCTAATGCTAATTTAGGCTCCTCTTATTGTTACAAAGGAGTATTTTTCATTTCAATGACCTTGACATTATTTTTTTTTATCTTTCTTAACGACTATATTCATTATAAAAATATTGCCCATGAACCATCAATCAAAGGAATTCATTCAATTCTACCAAACAAGAGTCCTCCATCTTGATTCGAATTACTTATTGATAATAATTGGTCGGGTTCCATAATTAAATATTATGTCCGATCATTTTCTTGTTGCGGGGGCTCCTCTTTTAATTGCAACCACACATTTTGATACATTGATGATGAGAATGACAAATATGGCTAAACAAACCGAGTATATTAATGAAATGACACAAATGTAAACTCAGTGAAACTCTACATCTACTTACTTGCATCTGCTAAAGCAATCATTCATCTTGGTTTGCATTCCGTGCTTACGTAGTGTTGTTTAATTCCTAAATCATGTGACTTTCATATCACCTCATGCTAATTAGGCTCCCCTTATTGTTACAAGGAGTATTTTTCATTCAATGACCTTGACATTATTGTTTTTTATCTTTATTAACGACTATATTCATTATAAAAATATTGCCCATGAACCATCAATCAAAGGAATTCATTCAATTCTACCAAAACAAGAGTCCTCCATCTTGATTTGCATTTCTCAAATTGATAATAATTGGTAGAGTTCCAAAGTAAAGAGTACCTCCCATCAATTCTTGTTGTAGGGCTCCTCTTTTAATTGCAACCACACACATTTTGGTACATTGATGATGAGAATGACAAATATGGCTAAACCAACCGAGTATATTAATGAAATGACACAAATGTAAACTCCATTGAAACTCTACATCTACTTACTTGCATCTGCTAAAGCAATCATTCATCTTGGTTTGCATTCCGTGCTTACGTAGTGTTGTTCATATTCATTAAAACCATGTACCATCACTTCGTGGAATTCATTCAATTCCAAGACAAACAAGTGTCTCTCTGATTCGCATTTCTTATTGATAATAATTGGTTGAGTTCCAAAATAAAG
>JBAPLH010001068.1:0-21928 GCA_037897445.1 Ceriops zippeliana
GAAAAATACTCCTTTTAACAATAAGAGGAGCCTAATTAGCATGAGGTGATATGAAAGTCTCATTATTTAGATATTAAACAAACTTCACATTAGCACGGAATGCAAATCGAGATCAATGATTGCTTTTGCAGATTGATGTAAGTAGATTTAGAGTTTCAATGGAGTTTTAAATTTGCTTGATTTCATTAATATACTAGGTTGTTTAGACACATTTGTCATTTTCATCATCAATGTATCAAAATGCGTGCTTGATCCAAAGAGAGCAGCCCTGCTAACAAGAAATGATGGGAGGTACTCTTTATTTTGCAACTCAACCAAATTATTATCTATAAGAAAAGCGAATCAAGATGGAGGACTATTGTTTGTTGGAATTGAATGAATTCCTCTAATTGATGGATCAAGGGCAATATTTTTATAATGAATATAGTCGTTAATAAAGATAGAAAACATAATGTCAAGGTCATTGAATGAAAAATACTCCTTTTAACAATAAGAGGAGCCTAATTAGCATGAGGTGATATGAAAGTCTCATTATTTAGATATTAAACAACTTCACATTAGCACGGAATGCAAATCGAGATCAATGATTGCTTTCGCAGATTGATGTAAGTAGATTTAGAGTTTCAATGGAGTTTAAATTTGTTTGATTTCATTAATATACTAGGTTGTTTAGACACATTTGTCATTTTCATCATGAATGTACCAAAATGCGTGCTTGGAATCCAAAGAGGAGCCCTGCTAACAAGAAATGATGGGAGGTACTCTTTATTTTGCAACTCAACCAATTATTATCTATAAGAAAAGCGAATCAAGATGGAGGACTATTGTTTGTTGGAATTGAATGAATTCCTCTAATTGATGGATCAAGGGCAATATTTTTATAATGAATATAGTCGTTAATAAAGATAGAAAAACATAATGTCAAGCCATTGAATGAAAAATACTCCTTTTAACAATAAGAGGAGCCTAATTAGCATGAGGTGATATGAAAGTCTCATTATTTAGATATTAAACAACTTCACATTAGCACGGAATGCAAATCGAGATCAATGATTGCTTTTGCAGATTGATGTAAGTAGATTTAGAGTTTCAATGGAGTTTAAATTTGCTTGCTCTCATTAATATACTAGGTTGTTTAGACACATTTGTCATTTTCATCAAGAATGTACCAAAATGCGTGCTTGGAATCCAAAGAGGAGCTCTGCTAACAAGAAATGATGGGAGGTACTCTTTATTTTGCAACTAAACCAATTATTATGTATAAGAAAAGCGAATCAAGATGGAGGACTATTGTTTGTTGGAATTGAATGAATTCCTCTAATTGATGGATCAAGGGCAATATTTTTATAATGAATATAGTCGTTAATAAAGATAGAAAACATAATGTCAAGTCATTGAATGAAAAATACTCCCTTTTAACAATAAGAGGAGCCTAATTAGCATGAGGTGATATGAAAGTCTCATTATTTAGATATTAAACAACTTCACATTAGCACGGAATGCAAATCGAGATCAATGATTGCTTTTGCAGATTGATGTAAGTAGATTTAGAGTTTCAATGGAGTTTAAATTTGTTTGATTTCATTAATATACTAGGTTGTTTAGCCACATTTGCCATTTTCATCATCAATGTATCAAAATGCGTGCTTGGAATCCAAAGAGGAGCCCTGCTAACAAGAAATGATGGGAGGTACTCTTTATTTTGCAACTCAACCAATTATTATCTATAAGAAAAGCGAATCAAGATGGAGGACTATTGTTTGTTGGAATTGAATGAATTCCTCTAATTGATGGATCAAGGGCAATATTTTTATAATGAATATAGTCGTTTAATAAAGATAGAAAAACATAATGTCAAGTCATTGAATGAAAAATACTCCTTTTTAACAATAAGAGGAGCCCAATTAGCATGAGGTGATATGAAAGTCTCATTATTTAGATATTAAACAACTTCACATTAGCACGGAATGCAAATCGAGATCAATGATTGCTTTCGCAGATTGATGTAAGTAGATTTAGAGTTTCAATGGAGTTTAAATTTGCTTGATTTCATTAATATACTAGGTTGTTTAGACACATTTGTCATTTTCATCATCAATGTATCAAAATGCATGCTTGGAATCCAAAGAGCAGCCCTGCTAACAAGAAATGATGGGAGGTACTCTTTATTTTGCAACTCAACGAATTATTATCTATAAGAAAAGCGAATCAAGATGGAGGACTATTGTTTGTTGGAATTGAATGAATTCTCCTCTAATTGATGGATCAAGGGCAATATTTTTATAATGAATATAGTCGTTAATAAAGATAGAAAACATAATGTCAAGTCATTGAATGAAAAATACTACTCCTTTTAACAAATAAGAGGAGCCTAATTAGCATGAGGTGATATGAAAGTCTCATTATTTAGATATTAAACAACTTCACATTAGCACGGAATGCAAATCGAGATCAATGATTGCTTTTGCAGATTGATGTAAGTAGATTTAGAGTTTCAATGGAGTTTAAATTTGTTTGATTTCATTAATATACTAGGTTGTTTAGACACATTTGTCATTTTCATCATGAATGTACCAAAATGCGTGCTTGGAATCCAAAGAGGAGCCCTGCTAACAAGAAATGATGGGAGGTACTCTTTATTTTGCAACTCAACCAATTATTATCTATAAGAAAAGCGAATCAAGATGGAGGACTATTGTTTGTTGGAATTGAATGAATTCCTCTAATTGATGGATCAAGGGCAATATTTTTATAATGAATATAGTCGTTAATAAAGATAGAAAACATAATGTCAAGCCATTGAATGAAAAATACTCCTTTTAACAATAAGAGGAGCCTAATTAGCATGAGGTGATATGAAAGTCTCATTATTTAGATATTAAACAACTTCACATTAGCACGGAATGCAAATCGAGATCAATGATTGCTTTCGCAGATTGATGTAAGTAGATTTAGAGTTTCAATGGAGTTTAAATTTGCTTGATTTCATTAATATACTAGGTTGTTTAGACACATTTGTCATTTTCATCATCAATGTATCAAAATGCGTGCTTGGAATCCAAAGAGCAGCCCTGCTAACAAGAAATGATGGGAGGTACTCTTTATTTTGCAACTCAACTAATTATTATCTATAAGAAAAGCGAATCAAGATGGAGGACTATTGTTTGTTGGAATTGAATGAATTCCTCTAATTGATGGATCAAGGGGCAATATTTTTATAATGAATATAGTCGTTAATAAAGATAGAAAACATAATGTCAAGTCATTGAATGAAAAATACTCCTTTTAACAATAAGAGGAGCCTAATTAGCATGAGGTGATATGAAAGTCTCATTATTTAGATATTAAACAACTTCACATTAGCACGGAATGCAAATCGAGATCAATGATTGCTTTCGCAGATTGATGTAAGTAGATTTAGAGTTTCAATGGAGTTTAAATTTTGTTTGATTTCATTAATATACTAGGTTTGTTTAGACACATTTGTCATTTTCATCATCAATGTACCAAAATGCGTGCTTGGAATCCAAAGAGGAGCCCTGCTAAACAAGAAATGATGGGAGGTACTCTTTATTTTGCAAACTCAACCAATTATTATCTATAAGAAAAGCGAATCAAGATGGAGGACTATTGTTTGTTGGAATTGAATGAATTCCTCTAATTGATGGATCAAGGGCAATATTTTTTTATAATGAATATAGTCGTTAATAAAGATAGAAAACATAATGTCAAGTCATTGAATGAAAAATACTCCTTTTAACAATAAGAGGAGCCTAATTAGCATGAGGTGATATGAAAGTCTCATTATTTAGGATATTAAACAACTTCACATTAGCACGGAATGCAAATCGAGATCAATGATTGCTTTCGCAGATTGATGTAAGTAGATTTAGAGTTTCAATGGAGTTTTTAAATTTGTTTGATTTCATTAATATACTAGGTTGTTTTAGACACATTTGTCATTTTCATCATCAATGTATCAAAATGCGTGCTTGGAATCCAAAGAGCAGCCCTGCTAACAAGAAATGATGGGAGGTACTCTTTATTTTGCAACTCAAACAATTATTATCTATAAGAAAAAGCGAATCAAGATGGAGGACTATTGTTTGTTGGAATTGAATGAATTCCTCTAATTGATGGATCAAGGGCAATATTTTTATAATGAATATAGTCGTTAATAAAGATAGAAAACATAATGTCAAGTCATTGAATGAAAAATACTCCTTTTAACAATAAGAGGAGGCCTAATTAGCATGAGGTGATATGAAAGTCTCATTATTTAGATATTAAACAACTTCACATTAGCACGGAATGCAAATCGAGATCAATGATTGCTTTCGCAGATTGATGTAAGTAGATTTAGAGTTTCAATGGAGTTTAAAATTTGTTTGATTTCATTAATATACTAGGTTGTTTAGACACATTTGTCATTTTCATCATCAATGTATCAAAATGCGTGCTTGGAATCCAAAGAGGAGCCCTGCTAACAAGAAATGATGGGAGGTACTCTTTATTTTGCAACTCAACCAATTATTATCTATAAGAAAAGCGAATCAAGATGGAGGACTATTGTTTGTTGGAATTGAATGAATTCCTCTAATTGATGGATCAAGGGCAATATTTTTTATAATGAATATAGTCGTTAATAAAGATATAAAAAACATAATGTCAAGTCATTGAATGAAAAATACTCCTTTTAACAAATAAGAGGAGCCTAATTAGCATGAGGTGATATGAAAGTCTCATTATTTAGATATTAAACAACTTCACATTAGCACGGAATGCAAATCGAGATCAATGATTGCTTTCGCAGATTGATGTAAGTAGATTTAGAGTTTCAATGGAGTTTAAATTTGCTTGATTTCATTAATATACTAGGTTGTTTAGACACATTTGTCATTTTCATCATCAATGTATCAAAATGCGTGCTTGGAATCCAAAGAGCAGCCCTGCTAACAAGAAATGATGGGAGGTACTCTTTATTTTGCAACTCAACGAATTATTATCTATAAGAAAAGCGAATCAAGATGGAGGACTATTGTTTGTTGGAATTGAATGAATTCCTCTAATTGATGGATCAAGGGCAATATTTTTATAATGAATATAGTCGTTAATAAAGATAGAAAACATAATGTCAAGGTCATTGAATAAAAATACTCCTCGTAACAATAAGAGGAGCCTAATTAGCATGAGGTGATATGAAAAGTCTCATCATTATTTAGATATTAAACAACTTCACATTAGCACGGAATGCAAATCGAGATCAATGATTGCTTTCGCAGATTGATGTAAGTAGATTTAGAGTTTCAATGGAGTTTAAATTTGCTTGATTTCATTAATATACTAGGTTGTTTAGACACATTTGTCATTTTCATCATCAATGTATCAAAATGCGTGCTTGGAATCCAAAGAGCAGCCCTGCTAACAAGAAATGATGGGAGGTACTCTTTATTTTGCAACTCAACCAATTATTATCTATAAGAAAAGCGAATCAAGATGGAGGACTATTGTTTGTTGGAATTGAATGAATTCCTCTAATTGATGGATCAAGGGCAATATTTTTATAATGAATATAGTCGTTAATAAAGATAGAAAACATAATGTCAAGCCATTGAATGAAAAATACTCCTTTTAACAATAAGAGGAGCCTAATTAGCATGAGGTGATATGAAAGTCTCATTATTTAGATATTAAACAACTTCACATTAGCACGGAATGCAAATCGAGATCAATGATTGCTTTTGCAGATTGATGTAAGTAGATTTAGAGTTTCAATGGAGTTTAAATTTGTTTGATTTCATTAATATACTAGGTTGTTTAGCCACATTTGCCATTTTCATCATCAATGTATCAAAATGCGTGCTTGGAATCCAAAGAGGAGCCCTGCTAACAAGAAATGATGGGAGGTACTCTTTATTTTGCAACTCAACCAATTATTATCTATAAGAAAAGCGAATCAAGATGGAGGACTATTGTTTGTTGGAATTGAATGAATTCCTCTAATTGATGGATCAAGGGCAATATTTTTATAATGAATATAGTCGTTAATAAAGATAGAAAACATAATGTCAAGTCATTGAATGAAAAAATACTCCTTTTAACAATAAGAGGAGCCTAATTAGCATGAGGTGATATGAAAGTCTCATTATTTAGATATTAAACAACTTCACATTAGCACGGAATGCAAATCGAGATCAATGATTGCTTTCGCAGATTGATGTAAGTAGATTTAGAGTTTCAATGGAGTTTAAATTTGTTTGATTTCATTAATATACTAGGTTGTTTAGACACATTTGTCATTTTCATCATCAATGTATCAAAATGCGTGCTTGGAATCCAAAGAGGAGCCCTGCTAACAAGAAATGATGGGAGGTACTCTTTATTTTGCAACTCAACCAATTATTATCTATAAAGAAAAGCGAATCAAGATGGAGGACTATTGTTTGTTGGAATTGAATGAATTCCTCTAATTGATGGATCAAGGGCAATATTTTTTATAATGAATATAGTCGTTAATAAAGATAGAAAACATAATGTCAAGTCATTGAATGAAAAATACTCCTTTTAACAATAAGAGGAGCCTAATTAGCATGAGGTGATATGAAAGTCTCATTATTTATTTAGATATTAAACAACTTCACATTAGCACGGAATGCAAATCGAGATCAATGATTGCTTTTCGCAGATTGATGTAAGTAGATTTATTTAGAGTTTCAATGGAGTTTAAATTTGCTTGATTTCATTAATATACTAGGTTGTTTAGACACATTTGTCATTTTCATCATGAATGTATCAAAATGCGTGCTTGGAATCCAAAGAGGAGCCCTGCTAACAAGAAATGATGGGAGGTACTCTTTATTTTGCAACTCAACCAATTATTATTATCTATAAGAAAAGCGAATCAAGATGGAGGACTATTGTTTGTTGGAATTGAATGAATTCCTCTAATTGATGGATCAAGGGCAATATTTTTATAATGAATATAGTCGTTAATAAAGATAGAAAACATAATGTCAAGCCATTGAATGAAAAAATACTCCTTTTAACAATAAGAGGAGCCTAATTAGCATGAGGTGATATGAAAGTCTCATTATTTAGATATTAAACAACTTCACATTAGCACGGAATGCAAATCGAGATCAATGATTGCTTTTTAGCAGATTGATGTAAGTAGATTTAGAGTTTCAATGGAGTTTAAATTTGTTTGATTTTTCATTAATATACTAGGTTGTTTAGACACATTTGTCATTTTTCATCATCATGAATGTATCAAAATGCGTGCTTGGAATCCAAAGAGGAGCCCTGCTAACAAGAAATGATGGGAGGTACTCTTTATTTTGCAACTCAACCAATTATTATCTATAAGAAAAGCGAATCAAGATGGAGGACTATTGTTTGTTGGAATTGAATGAATTCCTCTAATTGATGGATCAAGGGCAATTTTTTTATATAATGAATATAGTCGTTAATAAAGATAGAAAACATAATGTCAAGCCATTGAATGAAAAAAATACTCCTTTTAACAATAAGAGGAGCCTAATTAGCATGAGGTGATATATGAAAGTCTCATTATTTAGATATTAAACAACTTCACATTAGCACGGAATGCAAATCGAGATCAATGATTTTGCTTTCGCAGATTGATGTAAGTAGATTTAGAGTTTCAATGGAGTTTAAATTTGCTTTGATTTCATTAATATACTAGGTTGTTTAGACACATTTGTCATTTTCATCATCAATGTATCAAAATGCGTGCTTGGAATCCAAAGAGCAGCCCTGCTAACAAGAAATGATGGGAGGTACTCTTTATTTTTTGCAACTCAAAAAACCAATTATTATCTATAAGAAAAAAGCGAATCAAGATGGAGGACTATTGTTTGTTGGAATTGAATGAATTCCTCTAATTGATGGATCAAGGGCAATATTTTTATAATGAATATAGTCGTTAATATAGATAGAACACATAATGTCAAGGTCATTGAATAAAAATACTCCTCGTAACAATAAGAGGAGCCTAATTAGCATGAGAGGTGATATGAAAGTCTCATTATTTAGATATTAAACAACTTCACATTAGCACGGAATGCAAATCGAGATCAATGATTGCTTTCGCAGATTGATGTAAGTAGATTTAGAGTTTCAATGGAGTTTAAATTTGTTTGATTTCATTAATATACTAGGTTGTTTAGACACATTTGTCATTTTCATCATGAATGTACCAAAATGCGTGCTTGGAATCCAAAGAGGAGCCCTGCTAACAAGAAATGATGATGGGAGGTACTCTTTATTTTGCAACTCAACCAATTATTATCTATAAGAAAAGCGAATCAAGATGGAGGACTATTGTTTGTTGGAATTGAATGAATTTCCTCTAATTGATGGATCAAGGGCAATATTTTTATAATGAATATAGTCGTTAATAAAGATAGAAAACATAATGTCAAGCCATTGAATGAAAAATACTCCTTTTAACAATAAGAGGAGCCTAATTAGCATGAGGTGATATGAAAGTCTCATTATTTAGATATTAAACAACTTCACATTAGCACGGAATGCAAATCGAGATCAATGATTGCTTTCGCAGATTGATGTAAGTAGATTTAGAGTTTCAATGGAGTTTAAATTTGCTTGATTTCATTAATATACTAGGTTGTTTAGACACATTTGTCATTTTCATCAAGAATGTACCAAAATGCGTGCTTGGAATCCAAAAGAGCAGCCCTGCTAACAAGAAATGATGGGAGGTACTCTTTATTTTGCAACTCAAAACCAATTATTATCTATAAGAAAAGCGAATCAAGATGGAGGACTATTGTTTGTTGGAATTGAATGAATTCCTCTAATTGATGGATCAAGGGCAATATTTTTTATAATGAATATAGTCGTTAATAAAGATAGAAAACATAATGTCAAGTCATTGAATGAAAAAATACTCCTTTTAACAATAAGAGGAGCCTAATTAGCATGAGGTGATATGAAAGTCTCATTATTTAGATATTAAACAACTTCACATTAGCACGGAATGCAAATCGAGATCAATGATTTGCTTTCGCAGATTGATGTAAGTAGATTTAGAGTTTCAATGGAGTTTAAATTTGTTTGATTTCATTAATATACTAGGTTGTTTAGACACATTTGTCATTTTTTCATCATCAATGTACCAAAATGCGTGCTTGGAATCCAAAGAGAGGAGCCCTGCTAACAAGAAATGATGGGAGGTACTCTTTATTTTGCAACTCAACCAATTATTATCTATAAGAAAAGCGAAAATCAAGATGGAGGACTATTGTTTGTTGGAATTGAATGAATTCCTCTAATTGATGGATCAAGGGCAATATTTTTATAATGAATATAGTCGTTAATAAAGATAGAAAACATAATGTCAAGTCATTGAATGAAAAATACTCCTTTTAACAATAAGAGGAGCCTAATTAGCATGAGGTGATATGAAAGTCTCATTATTTAGATACTAAACAACTTCGTATTAGCACGGAATGCAAATCGAGATCAATGATTGCTTTCGCAGATTGATGTAAGTAGATTTAGAGTTTCAATGGAGTTTAAATTTGCTTGATTTCATTAATATACTAGGTTGTTTAGACACATTTGTCATTTTCATCATGAATGTACCAAAATGCGTGCTTGGAATCCAAAAAGAGCAGCCCTGCTAACAAGAAAATGATGGGAGGTACTCTTTATTTTGCAACTCAAACCAATTATTATCTATAAGAAAAGCGAATCAAGATGGAGGACTATTGTTTGTTGGAATTGAATGAATTCCTCTAATTGATGGATCAAGGGCAATATTTTTATAATGAATATAGTCGTTAATAAAGATAGAAAACATAATGTCAAGTCATTGAATGAAAAATACTCCTTTTAACAATAAGAGGAGCCTAATTAGCATGAGGTGATATGAAAGTCTCATTATTTAGATATTAAACAACTTCACATTAGCACGGAATGCAAATCGAGATCAATGATTGCTTTTGCAGATTGATGTAAGTAGATTTAGAGTTTCAATGGAGTTTAAATTTGTTTGATTTCATTAATATACTAGGTTGTTTAGACACATTTGTCATTTTCATCATGAATGTACCAAAATGCGTGCTTGGAATCCAAAGAGGAGCCCTGCTAACAAGAAATGATGGGAGGTACTCTTTATTTTGCAACTCAACCAATTATTATCTATAAGAAAAGCGAATCAAGATGGAGGACTATTGTTTGTTGGAATTGAATGAATTCCTCTAATTGATGGATCAAGGGCAATATTTTTTTTTATAATGAATATAGTCGTTAATAAAGATAGAAAACATAATGTCAAGCCATTGAATGAAAAATACTCCTTTTAACAATAAGAGGAGCCTAATTAGCATGAGGTGATATGAAAGTCTCATTATTTAGATATTAAACAAACTTCACATTAGCACGGAATGCAAATCGAGATCAATGATTGCTTTCGCAGATTGATGTAAGTAGTAGATTTAGAGTTTCAATGGAGTTTAAATTTGCTTGATTTCATTAATATACTAGGTTGTTTAGACACATTTGTCATTTTCATCATCAATGTATCAAAATGCGTGCTTGGAATCCAAAAGAGCAGCCCTGCTAACAAGAAATGATGGGAGGTACTCTTTATTTTGCAACTCAACCAATTATTATCTATAAGAAAAGCGAATCAAGATGGAGGACTATTGTTTGTTGGAATTGAATGAATTCCTCTAATTGATGGATCAAGGGCAATATTTTTATAATGAATATAGTCGTTAATAAAGATAGAAAACATAATGTCAAGCCATTGAATGAAAAATACTCCTTTTAACAATAAGAGGAGCCTAATTAGCATGAGGTGATATGAAAGTCTCATTATTTAGGAATTAAACAACTTCACATTAGCACGGAATGCAAACCGAGATGAATGATTGCTTTCGTAGATTGATGTAAGTAGATTTATAGTTTCAATGGAGTTTAAATTTGTTTGATTTCATTAATATACTAGGTTGTTTAGACACATTTGTCATTTTCATCATGAATGTACCAAAATGCGTGCTTGGAATCCAAAGAGGAGCCCTGCTAACAAGAAATGATGGGAGGTACTCTTTATTTTGCAACTCAACCAATTATTATCTATAAGAAAAGCGAATCAAGATGGAGGACTATTGTTTGTTGGAATTGAATGAATTCCTCTAATTGATGGATCAAGGGCAATATTTTTATAATGAATATAGTCGTTAATAAAGATAGAAAACATAATGTCAAGCCATTGAATGAAAAAATACTCCTTTTAACAATAAGAGGAGCCTAATTAGCATGAGGTGATATGAAAGTCTCATTATTTAGATATTAAACAACTTCACATTAGCACGGAATGCAAATCGAGATCAATGATTGCTTTTGCAGATTGATGTAAGTAGATTTAGAGTTTCAATGGAGTTTAAATTTGTTTGATTTCATTAATATACTAGGTTGTTTAGACACATTTGTCATTTTCATCATGAATGTACCAAAATGCGTGCTTGGAATCCAAAGAGGAGCCCTGCTAACAAGAAATGATGGGGAGGTACTCTTTATTTTGCAACTCAACCAATTATTATCTATAAGAAAAGCGAATCAAGATGGAGGACTATTGTTTGTTGGAATTGAATGAATTCCTCTAATTGATGGATCAAGGGCAATATTTTTATAATGAATATAGTCGTTAATAAAGATAGAAAACATAATGTCAAGCCATTGAATGAAAAATACTCCTTTTAACAATAAGAGGAGCCTAATTAGCATGAGGTGATATGAAAGTCTCATTATTTAGATATTAAAAATCTTCACATTAGCACGGAATGCAAATCGAGACCAATGATTGCTTTCGCAGATTAATGTAAGTAGATTTAGAAGTTCAATGGAGTTTAAATTTGCTTGATTTCATTAATATACTAGGTTTTTTAGACGCATTTGTCATTTTCATCATCAATGTATCAAAATGCGTGCTTGGAATCCAAAGAGCAGCCCCTGCTAACAAGAAATGATGGGAGGTACTCTTTATTTTGCAACTCAACTAATTATTATCTATAAGAAAAGCAAATCAAGATGGAGGACAATTGTTTGTTGGAATTGAATGAATTCCTCCAATTGATGGATCAAGGGCAATATTCTAATAATGAATATAGTCGTTAATAAAGATAGAAAACATAATGTCAAGTCATTGAATGAAAAAAAATACTCCTTTTAACAATAAGAGGAGCCTAATTAGCATGAGGTGATATGAAAGTCTCATTATTTAGATATTAAAACAACTTCACATTAGCACGGAATGCAAATCGAGATCAATGATTGCTTTCGCAGATTGATGTAAGTAGATTTAGAGTTTCAATGGAGTTTTTAAATTTGTTTGATTTCATTAATATACTAGGTTGTTTAGACACATTTGTCATTTTCATCATCAATGTATCAAAATGCGTGCTTGGAATCCAAAGAGCAGCCCTGCTAACAAGAAATGATGGGAGGTACTCTTTATTTTGCAACTCAACCAATTATTATCTATAAGAAAATGCGAATCAAGATGGAGGACTATTGTTTGTTGGAATTGAATGAATTCCTCTGATTGATGGTTCATGGGCAATATTTTTATAATGAATATAGTCATTAATAAAGATAGAAAACATAATGTCAAGTCATTGAATGAAAAATACTCCTTTTAACAATAAGAGGAGCCTAATTAGCATGAGGTGATATGAAAGTCTCATTATTTAGATACTAAACAACTTCGTATTAGCACGGAATGCAAATCGAGATCAATGATTGCTTTCGCAGATTTGATGTAAGAAGATTTAGAGTTTCAATGGAGTTTAAATTTGCTTGATTTCATTAATATACTAGGTTGTTTAGACACATTTGTCATTTTCATCATCAATGTATCAAAATGCATGCTTGGAATCCAAAGAGCAGCCCTGCTAACAAGAAATGATGGGAGGTACTCTTTATTTTGCAACTCAACCAATTATTATCTATAAGAAAAGCGAATCAAGATGGAGGACTATTGTTTGTTGGAATTGAATGAATTCCTCTAATTGATGGATCAAGGGCAATATTTTTATAATGAATATAGTCGTTAATAAAGATAGAAAACATAATGTCAAGTCATTGAATGAAAAATACTCCTTTTAACAATAAGAGGAGCCTAATTAGCATGAGGTGATATGAAAGTCTCTCATTATTTAGATATTAAACAACTTCACATTAGCACGGAATGCAAATCGAGATGAATGATTGCTTTCGTAGATTGATGTAAGTAGATTTAGAGTTTCAATGGAGTTTAAATTTGTTTGATTTCATTAATATACTAGGTTGTTTAGACACATTTGTCATTTTCATCATGAATGTACCAAAATGCGTGCTTGGAATCCAAAGAGGAGCCCTGCTAACAAGAAATGATGGGAGGTACTCTTTATTTTGCAACTCAACCAATTATTATCTATAAGAAAAGCGAATCAAGATGGAGGACTATTGTTTGTTGGAATTGAATGAATTCCTCTAATTGATGGATCAAGGGCAATATTTTTATAATGAATATAGTCGTTAATAAAGATAGAAAACATAATGTCAAGTCATTGAATGAAAAAAAATACTCCTTTTAACAATAAGAGAGGAGCCTAATTAGCATGAGGTGATATGAAAGTCTCATTATTTAGATATTAAACAACTTCACATTAGCACGGAATGCAAATCGAGATCAATGATTGCTTTCGCAGATTGATGTAAGTAGATTTAGAGTTTCAATGGAGTTTAAATTTGCTTGATTTCATTAATATACTAGGTTGTTTAGACACATTTGTCATTTTTTTCATCATCAATGTATCAAAATGCGTGCTTGGAATCCAAAGAGGAGCCCTGCTAACAAGAAATGATGGGAGGTACTCTTTATTTTGCAACTCAACCAATTATTATCTATAAGAAAAGCGAATCAAGATGGAGGACTATTGTTTGTTGGAATTGAATGAATTCCTCTAATTGATGGATCAAGGGCAATATTTTTATAATGAATATAGTCGTTAATAAAGATAGAAAACATAATGTCAAGCCATTGAATGAAAAATACTCCTTTTAACAATAAGAGGAGCCTAATTAGCATGAGGTGATATGAAAGTCTCATTATTTAGATATTAAACAACTTCACATTAGCACGGAATGCAAATCGAGATCAATGATTGCTTTTCGCAGATTGATGTAAGTAGATTTAGAGTTTCAATGGAGTTTAAATTTGTTTGATTTCATTAATATACTAGGTTGTTTAGCGACATTTGCCATTTTCATCATCAATGTATCAAAATGCGTACTTGGAATTAAAAGAGCAGTCCTGCTAACAAGAAATGATGGGAGGTACTCTTTATTTTGGAACTCAACCAATTATTATCTATCAGAAAAGGGAATCAAGATGGAGGACTATTGTTTGTTGGAATTGAATGAATTCCTCTCTAATTGATGGATCATGGGCAATATTTTTATAATGAATATAGTCGTTAATAAAGATAGAAAACATAATGTCAAGTCATTGAATGAAAAATACTCCTTTTAACAATAAGAGGAGCCTAATTAGCATGAGGTGATATGAAAGTCTCATTATTTAGATACTAAACAACTTCACATTAGCACGGAATGCAAATCGAGATCAATGATTGCTTTTCGCAGATTGATGTAAGTAGATTTAGAGTTTCAATGGAGTTTAAATTTGCTTGATTTCATTAATATACTAGGTTGTTTTAGACACATTTGTCATTTTCATCATCAATGTATCAAAATGCGTGCTTGGAATCCAAAGAGGAGCAGCCCTGCTAACAAGAAATGATGGGAGGTACTCTTTATTTTGCAACTCAACGAATTATTATCTATAAGAAAAGCGAATCAAGATGGAGGACTATTGTTTGTTGGAATTGAATGAATTCCTCTAATTGATGGATCAAGGGCAATATTTTTTATAATGAATATAGTCGTTAATAAAGATAGAAAACATAATGTCAAGTCATTGAATGAAAAAATACTCCTCGTAACAATAAGAGGAGCCTAATTAGCATGAGGTGATATGAAAGTCTCATTATTTAGATATTAAACAACTTCACATTAGCACGGAATGCAAATCGAGATCAATGATTGCTTTCGCAGATTGATGTAAGTAGATTTAGAGTTTCAATGGAGTTTAAATTTGTTTGATTTCATTAATATACTAGGTTGTTTAGACACATTTGTCATTTTCATCATCATGAATGTACCAAAATGCGTGCTTGGAATCCAAAGAGGAGCCCTGCTAACAAGAAATGATGGGAGGTACTCTTTATTTTGCAACTCAACCAATTATTATCTATAAGAAAAGCGAATCAAGATGGAGGACTATTGTTTGTTGGAATTGAATGAATTCCTCTAATTGATGGATCAAGGGCAATATTTTTATAATGAATATAGTCGTTAATAAAGATAGAAAACATAATGTCAAGCCATTGAATGAAAAATACTCCTTTTAACAATAAGAGGAGCCTAATTAGCATGAGGTGATATGAAAGTCTCATTATTTAGATATTAAACAACTTCACATTAGCACGGAATGCAAATCGAGATCAATGATTGCTTTCGCAGATTTGATGTAAGTAGATTTAGAGTTTCAATGGAGTTTAAATTTGCTTGATTTCATTAATATACTAGGTTGTTTAGACACATTTGTCATTTTCATCATCAATGTACCAAAATGCGTGCTTGAATCCAAAGAGCAGCCCTGCTAACAAGAAATGATGGGAGGTACTCTTTATTTTGCAACTCAACCAATTATTATCTATAAGAAAAGCGAATCAAGATGGAGGACTATTGTTTTTGTTGGAATTGAATGAATTCCTCTAATTGATGGATCAAGGGCAATATTTTTATAATGAATATAGTCGTTAATAAAGATAGAAAACATAATGTCAAGTCATTGAATGAAAAAATACTCCTTTTAAACAATAAGAGGAGCCTAATTAGCATGAGGTGATATGAAAGTCTCATTATTTAGATATTAAACAACTTCACATTAGCACGGAATGCAAATCGAGATGAATGAATGATTGCTTTTCGCAGATTGATGTAAGTAGATTTAGAGTTTCAATGGAGTTTAAATTTGTTTGATTTCATTAATATACTAGGTTGTTTAGACACATTTGTCATTTTCATCATCAATGTATCAAAAATGCGTGCTTGGAATCCAAAGAGGAGCCCTGCTAACAAGAAAAATGATGGGGGAGGTACTCTTTATTTTGCAACTCAACCAATTATTATCTATAAGAAAAGCGAATCAAGATGGAGGACTATTGTTTGTTGGAATTGAATGAATTCCTCTAATTGATGGATCAAGGGCAATATTTTTTATAATGAATATAGTCGTTAATAAAGATAGAAAACATAATGTCAAGTCATTGAATGAAAAAAAATACTCCTTTTAACAATAAGAGGAGCCTAATTAGCATGAGGTGATATGAAAGTCTCATTATTTAGATATTAAACAACTTCACATTAGCACGGAATGCAAATCGAGATCAATGATTGCTTTCGCAGATTGATGTAAGTAGATTTAGAGTTTCAATGGAGTTTAAATTTGCTTGATTTCATTAATATACTAGGTTGTTTAGACACATTTGTCATTTTCATCATCAATGTATCAAAATGCGTGCTTGGAATCCAAAGAGCAGCCCTGCTAACAAGAAATGATGGGAGGTACTCTTTATTTTGCACTCAACCAAATTTATTATCTATAAGAAAAGCGAATCAAGATGGAGGACTATTGTTTGTTGGAATTGAATGAATTCCTCTAATTGATGGATCAAGGGCAATATTTTTATAATGAATATAGTCGTTAATAAAGATAGAAAACATAATGTCAAGTCATTGAATGAAAAAAATACTCCTTTTAACAATAAGAGGAGCCTAATTAGCATGAGGTGATATGAAAGTCTCATTATTTAGATATTAAACAACTTCACATTAGCACGGAATGCAAATCGAGATCAATGATTGCTTTTCGCAGATTGATGTAAGTAGATTTAGAGTTTCAATGGAGTTTTAAATTTGTTTGATTTCATTAATATACTAGGTTGTTTAGACACATTTGTCATTTTCATCATCAATGTATCAAAATGCGTGCTGCTTGGAATCCAAAAGAGCAGCCCTGCTAACAAGAAATGATGGGAGGTACTCTTTATTTTGCAAACTCAACCAATTATTATCTATAAGAAAAGCGAAATCAAGATGGAGGACTATTTTTTGTTGGAATTGAATGAATTCCTCTAATTGATGGGTTCAAGGGCAATATATTTTTTATAATGAATATAGTCGTTAATAAAGATAGAAAACATAATGTCAAGTCATTGAATGAAAAAATACTCCTTTTAACAATAAGAGAGAGCCTAATTAGCATGAGGTGATATGAAAGTCTCATTATTTAGATATTAAACAACTTCACATTAGCACGGAATGCAAATCGAGATCAATGATTGCTTTCGCAGATTGATGTAAGTAGATTTAGAGTTTCAATGGAGTTTAAATTTGCTTGATTTCATTAATATACTAGGTTGTTTAGACACATTTGTCATTTTCATCATCAATGTATCAAAATGCGTGCTTGGAATCCAAAGAGCAGCCCTGCTAACAAGAAATGATGGGAGGTACTCTTTATTTTGCAACTCAACGAATTATTATCTATAAGAAAAGCGAATCAAGATGGAGGACTATTGTTTGTTGGAATTGAATGAATTCCTCTAATTGATGGATCAAGGGCAATATTTTTATAATGAATATAGTCGTTAATAAAGATAGAAAACATAATGTCAAGGTCATTGAATGAAAAATACTCCTCGTAACAATAAGAGGAGCCTAATTAGCATGAGGTGATATGAAAGTCTCATTATTTAGGAATTAAACAACTTCACATTAGCACGGAATGCAAACCTAGATGAATGATTGCTTTCGTAGATTGATGTAAGTAGATTTATAGTTTCAATGGAGTTTAAATTTGTTTGATTTCATTAATATACTAGGTTGTTTAGACACATTTGTCATTTTCATCATCAATGTATCAAAATGCGTGCTTGGAATCCAAAGAGGAGCCCTGCTAACAAGAAATGATGGGAGGTACTCTTTATTTTGCAACTCAACCAATTATTATCTATAAGAAAAGCGAATCAAGATGGAGGACTATTGTTTGTTGGAATTGAATGAATTCCTCTAATTGATGGATCAAGGGCAATATTTTTATAATGAATATAGTCGTTAATAAAGATAGAAAACATAATGTCAAGCCATTGAATGAAAAATACTCCTTTTAACAATAAGAGGAGCCTAATTAGCATGAGGTGATATGAAAGTCTCATTATTTAGATATTAAACAACTTCACATTAGCACGGAATGCAAATCGAGATCAATGATTGCTTTTGCAGATTGATGTAAGTAGATTTAGAGTTTCAATGGAGTTTAAATTTGTTTGATTTCATTAATATACTAGGTTGTTTAGCCACATTTGCCATTTTCATCATCAATGTATCAAAATGCGTACTTGGAATTAAAAGAGCAGTCCTGCTAACAAGAAATGATGGGAGGTACTCTTTATTTTGGAACTCAACCAATTATTATCTATCAGAAAAGGGAATCAAGATGGAGGACTATTGTTTGTTGGAATTGAATGAATTCCTCTGATTGATGGTTCATGGGCAATATTTTTATAATGAATATAGTCATTAATAAAGATAGAAAACATAATGTCAAGTCATTGAATGAAAAATACTCCTTTTAACAATAAGAGGAGCCTAATTAGCATGAGGTGATATGAAAGTCTCATTATTTAGATATTAAACAACTTCACATTAGCACGGAATGCAAATCGAGATCAATGATTGCTTTCGCAGATTGATGTAAGTAGATTTAGAGTTTCAATGGAGTTTAAATTTGTTTGATTTCATTAATATACTAGGTTGTTTAGACACATTTGTCATTTTCATCATCAATGTATCAAAATGCGTGCTTGGAATCCAAAGAGCAGCCCTGCTAACAAGAAATGATGGGAGGTACTCTTTATTTTGCAACTCAACCAATTATTATCTATAAGAAAAGCGAATCAAGATGGAGGACTATTGTTTGTTGGAATTGAATGAATTCCTCTAATTGATGGATCAAGGGCAATATTTTTATAATGAATATAGTCGTTAATAAAGATAGAAAACATAATGTCAAGTCATTGAATGAAAAATACTCCTTTTAACAATAAATAAGAGGAGCCTAATTAGCATGAGGTGATATGAAAGTCTCATTATTTAGATATTAAACAACTTCACATTAGCACGGAATGCAAATCGAGATCAATGATTGCTTTTCGCAGATTGATGTAAGTAGATTTAGAGTTTCAATGGAGTTTTTAAATTTGTTTGATTTCATTAATATACTAGGTTATTTAGACACATTTGTCATTTTCATCATGAATGTACCAAAAATGCGTGCTTGGAATCCAAAGAGGAGCCCTGCTAAAAGAGAATGATGGGAGGTACTCTTTATTTTGCAACTCAACCAATTATTATCTATAAGAAAAGCGAATCAAGATGGAGGACTATTGTTTGTTGGAATTGAATGAATTCCTCTAATTGATGGATCAAGGGCAATATTTTTATAATGAATATAGTCGTTAATAAAGATAGAAAACATAATGTCAAGCCATTGAATGAAAAATACTCCTTTTAACAATAAGAGGAGCCTAATTAGCATGAGGTGATATGAAAGTCTCATTATTTAGATATTAAACAACTTCACATTAGCACGGAATGCAAATCGAGATCAATGATTGCTTTTGCAGATTGATGTAAGTAGATTTAGAGTTTCAATGGAGTTTAAATTTGTTTGATTTCATTAATATACTAGGTTGTTTAGACACATTTGTCATTTTCATCAAGAATGTACCAAAATGCGTGCTTGGAATCCAAAGAGAGGAGCCCTGCTAACAAGAAATGATGGGAGGTACTCTTTATTTTGCAACTCAACCAATTATTATCTATAAGAAAAGCGAATCAAGATGGAGGACTATTGTTTGTTGGAATTGAATGAATTCCTCTAATTGATGGATCAAGGGCAATATTTTTATAATGAATATAGTCGTTAATAAAGATAGAAAACATAATGTCAAGTCATTGAATGAAAAATACTCCTTTTAACAATAAGAGGAGCCTAATTAGCATGAGGTGATATGAAAGTCTCATTTATTTAGATATTAAACAACTTCACATTAGCACGGAATGCAAATCGAGATCAATGATTGCTTTCGCAGATTGATGTAAGTAGATTTTAGAGTTTCAATGGAGTTTAAATTTGCTTGATTTCATTAATATACTAGGTTTTTTAGACACATTTGTCATTTTCATCATCAATGTATCAAAATGCGTGCTTGGAATCCAAAGAGCAGCCCTGCTAACAAGAAATGATGGGAGGTACTCTTTATTTTGCAACTCAACCAATTATTATCTATAAGAAAAGCGAATCAAGATGGAGGACTATTGTTTGTTGGAATTGAATGAATTCCTCTAATTGATGGATCAAGGGCAATATTTTTATAATGAATATAGTCGTTAATAAAGATAGAAAACATAATGTCAAGCCATTGAATGAAAAATACTCCTTTTAACAATAAGAGGAGCCTAATTAGCATGAGGTGATATGAAAGTCTCATTATTTAGATATTAAACAACTTCACATTAGCACGGAATGCAAATCGAGATCAATGATTGCTTTCGCAGATTGATGTAAGTAGATTTAGAGTTTCAATGGAGTTTAAATTTGCTTGATTTCATTAATATACTAGGTTGTTTAGACACATTTGTCATTTTCATCAAGAATGTGTACCCAAAATGCGTGCTTGGAATCCAAAGAGGAGCCCTGCTAACAAGAAATGATGGGGAGGTACTCTTTATTTTGCAACTCAACCAAATTATTATCTATAAGAAAAGCGAATCAAGATGGAGGACTATTGTTTGTTGGAATTGAATGAATTCCTCTAATTGATGGATCAAGGGCAATATTTTTATAATGAATATAGTCGTTAATAAAGATAGAAAACATAATGTCAAGCCATTGAATGAAAAATACTCCTCGTAACAATAAGAGGAGCCTAATTAGCATGAGGTGATATGAAAGTCTCATTATTTAGGAATTAAACAACTTCACATTAGCACGGAATGCAAATCGAGATCAATGATTGCTTTCGCAGATTGATGTAAGTAGATTTAGAGTTTCAATGGAGTTTAAATTTGCTTGATTTCATTAATATACTAGGTTGTTTAGACACATTTGTCATTTTCATCATCAATGTACCACAAAATGCGTGCTTGGAATCCAAAGAGGAGCCCTGCTAACAAGAAATGATGGGAGGTACTCTTTATTTTGCAACTCAACCAATTATTATCTATAAGAAAAGCGAATCAAGATGGAGGACTATTGTTTGTTGGAATTGAATGAATTCCTCTAATTGATGGATCAAGGGCAATATTTTTATAATGAATATAGTCGTTAATAAAGATAGAAAAACATAATGTCAAGCCATTGAATGAAAAATACTCCTTTTAACAATAAGAGGAGCCGAATTAGCATGAGGTGATATGAAAGTCTCATTATTTAGATATTAAACAACTTCACATTAGCACGGAATGCAAAATCGAGATCAATGATTGCTTTCGCAGATTGATGTAAGTAGATTTAGAGTTTCAATGGAGTTTTAAATTTGCTTGATGTCATTAATATACTTGGTTGTTTAGACACATTTGTCATTTTCATCATAAATGTACCAAAATGCATGCTTGGAATCCAAAGAGGAGCCCTGCTAACAAGAAATGATGGGAGGTACTCTTTATTTTGCAACTCAACGAATTTATTATCTATAAGAAAAAG
>JBAPLH010001069.1:0-21545 GCA_037897445.1 Ceriops zippeliana
ACCTTGAAATCAAATTTTGCCTCAACTTTAATGAGTATATTCTTTATGAAAAAAATGCCCATGGACATCTATATCATGAATTCTTTCAATTCAACAAACAATGGAGTCCTAGATCTTAAATTTCATTTCTTATTGATATTAATTGTTGAATTCAAAATTATATATTGCCTCCCATCATTTGTCATTAGCAAGGCTCCGGTTTTTGCACCAAACACAGTTTTTGACACATTGATCATGAAATTAACACATGTGGCTAAACAACCTAGTATATTAATAGAATCAAACAAGTATAAAGAGCATTAAAACACTAAATTTATTTAAATCAATCAACCAAAGGAGTCAATCATCATGGTTTGCATTTCTTACATATGTGAACTGGTTTAATTCCTAAATCATGAGACATTCTAATCACCTCATGTGAATTAGGCTCCTCTTATTATTACCAGGACTATGTTTCATGCAATAACCTTGAAATTAAATTTTGCCTCAACCTTAATGAGTATATTCTTTACGAAAAAAATGCCCATGGACCATCTATATCTTGAATTCATTCAATTTAATAAACAATGGAGTCCTTGATCTTAAATTTCATTTCTTATTGATATTAATTGTTGAATTCAAAATTAGATATTGCCTCCCATCATTTGTCATTAGCAAGGCTCCTCTTTTGACCCCAAACACACTTTTTGACACATTGATCATGAAATTAGCACATGTGGCTAAACAACCTAGTACATTAAGAGAATGAAACAAGTATAAAGAGCATTAAAACACTAAATCTATTTAAATCCATCAAGCAAAGGAGTCAGTCATCATGGTTTGCATTTTTTACATAAGTGAACTGGTTTAATTCCTAAATCATGAGACATTCTAATCACCTCATGTGAATTAGGCCACTCTTATTGTTACCAGGACTATGTTTCATGCAATAACCTTGAAATCAAATTTTGCCTCAACTTTAATGAGTATATTCTTTATGAAAAAAATGCCCATGGACCATCTATATCTTGAATTCATTCAATTTAATAAACAATGGAGTCCTTGATCTTAAATTTCATTTCTTATTGATATTAATTGTTGAATTCAAAATTAGATATTGCCTCCCATCATTTGTCATTAGCAAGGCTCCTCTTTTGACCCCAAACACACTTTTTGACACATTGATCATGAAATTAGCACATGTGGCTAAACAACCTAGTACATTAAGAGAATGAAACAAGTATAAAGAGCATTAAAACACTAAATCTATTTAAATCCATCAAGCAAAGGAGTCAGGCATCATGGTTTGCATTTTTTACATAAGTGAACTGGTTTAATTCCTAAATCATGAGACATTCTAATCACCTCATGTGAATTAGGCTACTCTTATTGTTACCAGGACTATGTTTCATGCAATAACCTTGAAATCAAATTTTGCCTCAACTTTAATGAGTATATTCTTTATGAAAAAAATGCCCATGGACATCTATATCATGAATTCTTTCAATTCAACAAACAATGGAGTCCTAGATCTTAAATTTCATTTCTTATTGATATTAATTGTTGAATTCAAAATTATATATTGCCTCCCATCATTTGTCATTAGCAAGGCTCCGGTTTTTGCACCAAACACAGTTTTTGACACATTGATCATGAAATTAACACATGTGGCTAAACAACCTAGTATATTAATAGAATCAAACAAGTATAAAGAGCATTAAAACACTAAATTTATTTAAATCAATCAACCAAAGGAGTCAGTCATCATGGTTTGCATTTCTTACATATGTGAACTGGTTTAATTCCTAAATCATGAGACATTCTAATCACCTCATGTGAATTAGGCTCCTCTTATTATTACCAGGACTATGTTTCATGCAATAACCTTGAAATTAAATTTTGCCTCAACCTTAATGTGTATATTATTTATGAAAAAAATGCCCATGGACCATCTATATCTTGAATTCATTCAATTTAATAAACAATGGAGTCCTTGATCTTAAATTTCATTTCTTATTGATATTAATTGTTGAATTCAAAATTAGATATTGCCTCCCATCATTTGTCATTAGCAAGGCTCCTCTTTTGACCGCAAACACACTTTTTGACACATTGATCATGAAATTAGCACATGTGGCTAAACAACCTAGTACATTAAGAGAATGAAACAAGTATAAAGAGCATTAAAACACTAAATCTATTTAAATCCATCAAGCAAAGGAGTCAGTCATCATGGGTTGTATTTTTTACATAAGTGAACTGGTTTAATTCCTAAATCATGAGACATTCTAATCACCTCATGTGAATTAGGCCACTCTTATTGTTACCAGGACTATGTTTCATGCAATAACCTTGAAATCAAATTTTGCCTCAACTTTAATGAGTATATTCTTTATGAAAAAAATGCCCATGGACATCTATATCATGAATTCTTTCAATTCAACAAACAATGGAGTCCTAGATCTTAAATTTCATTTCTTATTGATATTAATTGTTGAATTCAAAATTATATATTGCCTCCCATCATTTGTCATTAGCAAGGCTCCGGTTTTTGCACCAAACACAGTTTTTGACACATTGATCATGAAATTAACACATGTGGCTAAACAACCTAGTATATTAATAGAATCAAACAAGTATAAAGAGCATTAAAACACTAAATTTATTTAAATCAATCAACCAAAGGAGTCAGTCATCATGGTTTGCATTTCTTACATATGTGAACTGGTTTAATTCCTAAATCATGAGACATTCGAATCACCTCATGTGAATTAGGCCCCTCTTATTATTACCAGGACTATGTTTCATGCAATAACCTTGAAATTAAATTTTGCCTCAACCTTAATGAGTATATTCTTTATGAAAAAAATGCCCTTGGACCATCTATATCATGAATTCATTCAATTTAATAAACAATGGAGTCCTTGATCTTAAATTTCATTTATTATTGATATTAATTATTGAATTCAAAATTAGATATTGCCTCCCATCATTTGTCATTAGCAAGGCTCCTCTTTTCACCCCAAACACACTTTTTCACACATTGATCATGAAATTAGCACATGTGGCTAAACAACCTAGTACATTAATAGAATCAAACAAGTATAAAGAGCATTAAAACACTAAATCTATTTAAATCATTCAACAAAAGGAGTCAGTCATCATGGTTTGCAGTTCTTACATATGTGAACTGCTTTAATTCCTAAATCATGAGACATTCTAATCACCTCATGTGAATTAGGCTCCTCTTATTATTACCAGGACTATGTTTCATGCAATAACCTTGAAATTAAATTTTGCCTCAACCTTAATGTGTATATTATTTATGAAAAAAATGCCCATTGACCATCTATATCATGAATTCATTCAATTTAATAAACAATGGAGTCCTTGATCTTAAATTTCATTTCTTATTGATATTCATTGTTGAATTCAAAATTAGACATTGCCTCCCATCATTTGTCATTAGCAAGGCTCCTCTATTGACCCTAAAAACACACTTTTTGACACATTGATCATGAAATAAACACATGTGGCTCAACAACCTAGTATATTAATAGAATCAAACAAGTATAAAGAGCACTAAAACACTAAATCTATTTAAATCATTCAACAAAAAGAGTCAGTCATCATGGTTTGCATTTCTTACATATGTGAACTGGTTTAATTCCTAAATCATGAGACATTCTAATCACCTCATGTGAATTAGGCTCCTCTTATTATTACCAGGACTATGTTTCATGCAATAACCTTGAAATTAAATTTTGCCTCAACCTTAATGTGTATATTATTTATGAAAAAAATGCCCATTGACCATCTATATCATGAATTCATTCAATTTAATAAACAATGGAGTCCTTGATCTTAAATTTCAATTCTTATTGATATTAATTGTTGAATTCAAAATTAGATATTGCCTCCCATCATTTGTCATTAGCAAGGCTCCTCTTTTCACCCCAAACACACCATTTCACACATTGATCATGAAATTAGCACATGTGGCTAAACAACCTAGTACATTAATAGAATCAAACAAGTATAAAGAGAATTAAAACACTAAATCTATTTAAATCATTCAACAAAAGGAGTCAGTCATCATGGTTTGCATTTGTTACATATGTGAACTGTTTTAATTCCTAAATCATGAGACATTCTAATCACCTCATGTGAATTAGGCTCCTCTTATTATTACCAGGACTATGTTTCATGCAATAACCTTGAAATTAAATTTTGCCTCAACCTTAATGTGTATTTTATTTATGAAAAAAATGCCCATTGACCATCTATATCATGAATTCATTCAATTTAATAAACAATGGAGTCCTTGATCTTAAATTTCATTTCTTATTGATATTAATTTTTGAATTCAAAATTAGATATTGCCTGCCATCATTTGTCATTAGCAAGGCTCCTCTTTTGACCCCAAACACAGTTTTTGACACATTGATCATGAAATAAACAGATGTGGCTCAACAACCTAGTATATTAATAGAATCAAACAAGTATAAAGAGCATTAAAACACTAAATCTATTTAAATGATTCAACAAAAGGAGTCAGTCATCATGGTTTGCATTTCTTACATATGTGAACTGGTTTAATTCCTAAATCATGAGACATTCTAATCACCTCATGTGAATTAGGCTCCTCTTATTATTACCAGGACTATGTTTCATGCAATATCCTTGAAATTAAATTTTGCCTCAACCTTAATGTGTATATTATTTATGAAAAAAATGCCCATTGACCATCTATATCATGAATTCATTCAATTTAATAAACAATGGAGTCCTTGATCTTAAATTTCATTTGTTATTGATATTAATTGTTGAATTCAAAATTAGATATTGCCTCCCATCATTTGTCATTAGCAAGGCTCCTCTTTTCACCCCAAACACACATTTTTCACACATTGATCATGAAATTAGCACATGTGGCTAAAAAACTTAGTACATTAATAGAATCAAACAAATATAAAGAGCATTAAAACACTAAATCTATTTAAATCATTCAACAAAAGGAGTCAGTCATCATGGTTTGCATTTCTTACATATGTGAACTGGTTTAATTCCTAAATCATGAGACATTCTAATCACCTCATGTGAATTAGGCCCCTCTTATTATTACCAGGACTATGTTTCATGCAATAACCTTGAAATTAAATTTTGCCTCAACCTTAATGAGTATATTCTTTATGAAAAAAATGCCCTTGGACCATCTATATCATGAATTCATTCAATTTAATAAACAATGGAGTCCTTGATCTTAAATTTCATTTCTTATTGATATTAATTGTTGAATTCAAAATTAGATATTGCCTCCCATCATTTGTCATTAGCAAGGCTCCTCTTTTCACACCAAACACACTTTTTCACACATTGATCATGAAATTAGCACATGTGGCTAAACAACCTAGTACATTAATAGAATCAAACAAGTATAAAGAGCATTAAAACACTAAATCTATTTAAATCATTCAACAAAAGGAGTCAGTCATCATGGTTTGCAGTTCTTACATATGTGAACTGGTTTAATTCCTAAATCATGAGACATTCTAATCACCTCATGTGAATTAGGCTCCTCTTATTATTACCAGGACTATGTTTCATGCAATAACCTTGAAATTAAATTTTGCCTCAACCTTAATGTGTATATTATTTATGAAAAAAATGCCCATTGACCATCTATATCATGAATTCATTCAATTTAATAAACAATGGAGTCCTTGATCTTAAATTTCATTTCTTATTGATATTCATTGTTGAATTCAAAATTAGACATTGCCTCCCATCATTTGTCATTAGCAAGGCTCCTCTATTGACCCTAAACACACTTTTTGACACATTGATCATGAAATAAACACATGTGGCTCAACAACCTAGTATATTAATAGAATCAAACAAGTATAAAGAGCACTAAAACACTAAATCTATTTAAATCATTCAACAAAAAGAGTCAGTCATCATGGTTTGCATTTCTTACATATGTGAACTGGTTTAATTCCTAAATCATGAGACATTCTAATCACCTCATGTGAATTAGGCTCCTCTTATTATTACCAGGACTATGTTTCCTGCAATAACCTTGAAATTAAATTTTGCCTCAACCTTAATGTGTATTTTATTTATGAAAAAAATGCCCATTGACCATCTATATCATGAATTCATTCAATTTAATAAACAATGGAGTCCTTGATCTTAAATTTCATTTCTTATTGATATTAATTTTTGAATTCAAAATTAGATATTGCCTACCATCATTTGTCATTAGCAAGGCTCCTCTTTTGACCCGAAACACAGTTTTTGACACATTGATCATGAAATAAACAGATGTGGCTCAACAACCTAGTATATTAATAGAATCAAACAAGTATAAAGAGCATTAAAACACTAAATCTATTTAAATGATTCAACAAAAGGAGTCAGTCATCATGGTTTGCATTTCTTACATATGTGAACTAGTTTAATTCCTAAATCATGAGACATTCTAATCACCTCATGTGAATTAGGCTCCTCTTATTATTACCAGGACTATGTTTCATGCAATATCCTTGAAATTAAATTTTGCCTCAACCTTAATGTGTATATTATTTATGAAAAAAATGCCCATTGACCATCTATATCATGAATTCATTCAATTTAATAAACAATGGAGTCCTTGATCTTAAATTTCATTTGTTATTGATATTAATTGTTGAATTCCAAATTAGATATTGCCTCCCATCATTTGTCATTAGCAAGGCTCCACTTTTCACGCCAAACACACCATTTCACACATTGATCATGAAATTAGCACATGTGGCTAAAAAACATAGTACATTAATAGAATCAAACAAATATAAAGAGCATTAAAACACTAAATCTATTTAAATCATTCAACAAAAGGAGTCAGTCATCATGGTTTGCATTTCTTACATATGTGAACTGGTTTAATTCCTAAATCATGAGACATTCTAATCACCTCATGTGAATTAGGCCCCTCTTATTATTACCAGGACTATGTTTCGTGCAATAACCTTGAAATTAAATTTTGCCTCAACCTTAATGAGTATATTCTTTATGAAAAAAATGCCCATGGACCATCTATATCTTGAATTCATTCAATTTAATAAACAATGGAGTCCTTGATCTTAAATTTCATTTCATATTGATATTAATTGTTGAATTCAAAATTAGATATTGCCTCCCATCATTTGTCATTAGCAAGGCTCCTCTTTTGACCCCAAACACACTTTTTCAAACATTGATCATGAAATTAGCACATATGGCTAAACAACCTAGTACATTAATATAATCACACAAGTATAAAGAGCATTAAAACACTAAATCTATTTAAATCATTCAACAAAAGGAGTCAGTCATCATGGTTTGCATTTCTTACATATGTGAACTGGTTTAATTCCTAAATCATGAGACATTCTAATCACCTCATGTGAATTAGGCTCCTCTTATTATTACCAGGACTATGTTTCATGCAATAACCTTGAAATGAAATTTTGCCTCAACCTTAATGTGTATATTATTTATGAAAAAAATGCCCATTGACCATCTATATCATGAATTCATTCAATTTAATAAACAATGGAGTCCTTGATCTTAAATTTCATTTCTTATTGATATTAATTGTTGAATTCAAAATTAGATATTGCCTCCCATCATTTGTCATTAGCAAGGCTCCTCTATTGACCCTAAACACACTTTTTGACACATTGATCATGAAATTAGCACATGTGGCTAAACAACCTAGTACATTAATAGAATCAAACAAGTATAAATAGCATTAAAACACTAAATCTATTTAAATCCATCAAGCAAAGGAGTCAGTCATCATGGTTTGCATTTTTTACATAAGTGAACTGGTTTAATTCCTAAATGATGAGACATTCTAATCACCTCATGTGAATTAGGCTCCTCTTATTATTACGAGGACTATGTTTCATGCAATAACCTTGAAATTAAATTTTGCCACAACCTTAATGAGTATATTCTTTATCAAAAAAATGCCCTTGGACCATCTATATCATGAATTCATTCAATTTAATAAACAATGGAGTCCTTGATCTTAAATTTCTTTTCTTATTGATATTAATTGTTGAATTCAAAATTAGATATTGCCTCCCATCATTTGTCATTAGCAAGGCTCCTCTTTTGACCCCAAACACACTTTTCCACACATTGATCATGAAATTAGCACATGTGGCTAAACAACCTAGTACATTAATAGAATCAAACAAGTATAAAGAGCATTAAAACACTAAATCTATTTAAATCATTCAACAAAAGGAGTCAGTCATCATGGTTTGCATTTCTTACATATGTGAACTGGTTTAATTCCTAAATCATGAGACATTCTAATCACCTCATGTGAATTAGGCTCCTCTTATTATTACCAGGACTATGTTTCATGCAATAACCTTGAAATTAAATTTTGCCTCAACCTTAATGAGTATATTCTTTATGAAAAAAATGCCCTTGGACCATCTATATCATGAATTCATTCAATTTAATAAACAATGGAGTCCTTGATCTTAAATTTCATTTCTTATTGATATTAATTGTTGAATTCAAAATTAGATATTGCCTCCCATCATTTGTCATTAGCAAGGCTCCTCTTTTGACCCCAAACACACTTTTCCACACATTGATCATGAAATTAGCACATGTGGCTAAACAACCTAGTACATTAATAGAATCAAACAAGTATAAATAGCATTAAAACACTAAATCTATTTAAATCATTCAACAAAAGGAGTTAGTCATCATGGTTTGCATTTCTTACATATGTGAACTGGTTTAATTCCTAAATCATGAGACATTCTAATCACCTCATGTGAATTAGGCTCCTCTTATTATTACCAGGACTATGTTTCGTGCAATAACCTTGAAATTAAATTTTGCCTCAACCTTAATGTGTATATTATTTATGAAAAAAATGCCCATTGACCATCTATATCATGAATTCATTCAATTTAATAAACAATGGAGTCCTTGATCTTAAATTTCATTTCTTATTGATATTAATTGTTGAATTCAAAATTAGATATTGCCTCCCATCATTTGTCATTAGCAAGGCTCCTCTTTTGACCCCAAACACACTTTTTCACACATTGATCATGAAATTAGCACATGTGGCTAAACAACCTAGTACATTAATAGAATCAAACAAGTATAAAGAGCATTAAAACACTAAATCTATTTAAATCATTCAACAAAAGGAGTCAGTCATCATGGTTTGCATTTCTTACATATGTGAACTGGTTTAATTCATAAATCATGAGACATTCTAATCACCTCATGTGAATTAGGCTCGTCTTATTATTACCAGGACTATGTTTCATGCAATAACCTTGAAATTAAATTTTGCCTCAACCTTAATGTGTATATTATTTATGAAAAAAAAGCCCAGTGACCATCTATATCATGAATTCATTCAATTTAATAAACAATGGTGTCCTTGATCTTAAATTTCATTTCTTATCGATATTCATTGTTGAATTCAAAATTAGACATTGCCTCCCATCATTTGTCATTAGCAAGGCTCCTCTATTGACCCTAAACACACTTTTTGACACATTGATCATGAAATAAACACATGTGGCTCAAACAAACCTAGTATATTAATAGAATCAAACAAGTATAAAGAGCATTAAAACACTAAATCTATTTAAATCATTCAAACAAAAGGAGTCAGTCATCATGGTTTGCATTTCTTACATATGTGAACTGGTTTAATTCCTAAATGATGAGACATTCTAATCACCTCATGTGAATTAGGCTCCTCTTATTATTACCAGGACTATGTTTCATGCAATAACCTTGAAATTAAATTTTGCCTCAACCTTAATGAGTATATTCTTTATGAAAAAAATGCCCTTGGACCATCTATATCATGAATTCATTCAATTTAATAAACAATGGAGTCCTTGATCTTAAATTTCATTTCTTATTGATATTAATTGTTGAATTCAAAATTAGATATTGCCTCCCATCATTTGTCATTAGCAAGGCTCCTCTTTTGACCCCAAACACACTTTTCCACACATTGGTCATGAAATTAGCACATGTGGCTAAACAACCTAGTACATTAATAGAATCAAACAAGTATAAAGAGCATTAAAACACTAAATCTATTTAAATCATTCAACAAAAGGAGTTAGTCATCATGGTTTGCATTTCTTACATATGTGAACTGGTTTAATTCCTAAATCATGAGACATTCTAATCACCTCATGTGAATTAGGCTCCTCTTATTATTACCAGGACTATGTTTCGTGCAATAACCTTGAAATTAAATTTTGCCTCAACCTTAATGTGTATATTATTTATGAAAAAAAATGCCCATTGACCATCTATATCATGAATTCATTCAATTTAATAAACAATGGAGTCCTTGATCTTAAATTTCATTTCTTATTGATATTAATTGTTGAGTTCAAAATTAGATATTGCCTCCCATCATTCGTCATTAGCAAGGCTCCTCTTTTCACCCCAAACACACTTTTTCACACATTGATCATGAAATTAGCACATGTGGCTAAACAACCTAGTACATTAATAGAATCAAACAAGTATAAAGAGCATTAAAACACTAAATCTATTTAAATCATTCAACAAAAGGAGTCAGTCATCATGGTTTGCATTTCTTACATATGTGAACTGGTTTAATTCATAAATCATGAGACATTCTAATCACCTCATGTGAATTAGGCTCGTCTTATTATTACCAGCACTATGTTTCATGCAATAACCTTGAAATTAAATTTTGCCTCAACCTTAATGTGTATATTCTTTATGAAAAAAATGCCCTTGGACCATCTATATCATGAATTCATTCAATTTAATAAACAATGGAGTCCTTGATCTTAAATTTCATTTCTTATTGATATTAATTGTTGAATTCAAAATTAGATATTGCCTTCCAATATTTGTCATTAGCAACGCTCCTCTTTTGACCACAAACACACTTTTTCACACATGGATCATGAAATTAGCACATGTGGCTAAACAACCTAGTACATTAATAGAATCAAACAAGTATAAAGAGCATTAAAACACTAAATCTATTTAAACCATTCAACAAAAGGAGTCAGTCATCATGGTTTGCATTTCTTACATATGTGAACTGGTTTAATTCCTAAATCATGAGACATTCTAATCACCTCATGTGAATTAGGCTCCTCTTATTATTACCAGGAATATGTTTCATGCAATAACCTTGAAATTAAATTTTGCCTCAACCTTAATGTGTATATTATTTATGAAAAAAATGCCCATTGACCATTTATATCATGAATTCATTCAATTTAATAAACAATGGAGTCCTTGATCTTAAATTTCATTTCTTATTGATATTAATTGTTGAATTCAAAATTAGATATTGCCTCCCATCATTTGTCATTAGCAAGGCTCCTCTTTTGACCCCAAACACACTTTTTCACACATTGATCATGAAATTAGCACATGTGGCTAAACAACCTAGTACATTAATAGAATCAAACAAGTATAAGGAGCATTAAAACACTAAATCTATTTAAATCATTCAACAAAAGGAGTCAGTCATCATGGTTTGCATTTCTTACATATGTGAACTGGTTTAATTCCTAAATCATGAGACATTCTAATCACCTCATGTGAATTAGGCTCCTCTTATTATTACCGGGACTATGTTTCTTGCAATAACCTTAAAATTAAATTTTGCCTCAACCTTAATGAGTATATTCTTTATGAAAAAAATGCCCATGGACCATCTATATCTTGAATTCATTCAATTTAATAAACAATGGAGTCCTTGATCTTAAATTTCATTTCTTATTGATATTAATTGTTGAATTCAAAATTAGATATTGCCTGCCATCATTTGTCATTAGCAAGGCTCCTCTTTTGACCCCAAACACACTTTTTCACACATTGATCATGAAATTAGCACATATGGCTAAACAACCTAGGACATTAATATAATCACACAAGTATAAAGAGCATTAAAACACTAAATCTATTTAAATCATTCAACAAAAGGAGTCAGTCATCATGGTTTGCATTTCTTACATATGTGAACTGGTTTAATTCATAAATCATGAGACATTCTAATCACCTCATGTGAATTAGGCTCCTCTTATTATTACCATGACTATGTTTCATGCAATAACCTTGAAATTAAATTTTGCCTCAACCTTAATGTGTATATTATTTATTAAAAAAAAATGCCCATTGACCATCTATATCATGAATTCATTCAATTTAATAAACAATGGGAGTCCTTGATCTTAAATTTCATTTCTTTTTGATATTCGTTGTTGAATTCAAAATTAGACATTGCCTCCCATCATTTGTTATTAGGAAGGCTCCTCTATTGACCCCAAACACACTTTTTGACACATTGATCACGAAATAAACAGATGTGGCTCAACAACCTAGTATATTAATAGAATCAAACAAGTATAAAGAGCATTAAAACACTAAATCTATTTAAATCATTCAACAAAAGGAGTCAGTCATCATGGTTTGCATTTCTTACATATGTGAACTGGTTTAATTCATAAATCATGAGACATTCTAATCACCTCATGTGAATTAGGCTCCTCTTATTATTACCATGACTATGTTTCATGCAATAACCTTGAAATTAAATTTTGCCTTAACCTTAATGTGTATATTATTTATGAAAAAAATGCCCATTGACCATCTATATCATGAATTCATTCAATTTAATAAACAATGGAGTCCTTGATCTTAAATTTCATTTCTTATCGATATTCATTGTTGAATTCAAAATTAGACATTGCCTCCTATCATTTGTCATTAGCAAGCCTCCTCTATTGACCCTAAACACACTTTTTGACACATTGGTCATGAAATAAACACATGTGGCTCAACAACCTAGTATATTAATAGAATCAAACAAGTATAAAGAGCATTAAAACACAAAATCTATTTAAATCATTCAACAAAAGGAGTCAGTCATCATGGTTTGCATTTCTTACATATGTGAACTGGTTTAATTCCTAAATCATGAGACATTCTAATCACCTCATGTGAATTAGGCTCCTCTTATTATTACCAGGACTATGTTTCGTGCAATAACCTTGAAATTAAATTTTGCCTCAACCTTAATGTGTATATTATTTATGAAAAAAATGCCCATTGACCATCTATATCATGAATTCATTCAATTTAATAAACAATGGAGTCCTTGATCTTAAATTTCATTTCTTATCGATATTCATTGTTGAATTCAAAATTAGATATTGCCTCCCATCATTTGTCATTAGCAAGGCTCCTCTTTTGACCCCAAACAAACTTTTTCACACATTGATCATGAAATTAGCACATATGGCTAAACAACCTAGTACATTAATATAATCACACAAGTATAAAGAGCATTAAAACACTAAATCTATTTAAATCATTCAACAAAAGGAGTCAGTCATCATGGTTTGCATTTCTTACATATGTGAACTGGTTTAATTCCTAAATCATGAGACATTCTAATCACCTCATGTGAATTAGGCTCCTCTTATTATTACCAGCACTATGTTTCATGCAATAACCTTGAAATTAAATTTTGCCTCAACCTTGATGTGTATATTATTTATGAAAAAAATGCCCATTGACCATCTATATCATGAATTCATTCAATTTAATAAACAATGGAGTCCTTGATCTTAAATTTCATTTCTTATTGATATTAATTGTTGAATTCAAAATTAGATATTGCCTCCCATCATTTGTCATTAGCAAGGCTCCTCTTTTCACCCCAAACACACTTTTTTCACATATTGATCATGAAATTAGCACATGTGGCTAAACAACCTAGTACATTAATAGAATCAAACAAGTATAAAGAGCATTAAAACACTAAATCTATTTAAATCATTCAACAAAAGGAGTCAGTCATCATGGTTTGCATTTCTTACATATGTGAACTGGTTTAATTCCTAAATGATGAGACATTCTAATCACCTCATGTGAATTAGGCTACTCTTATTATTACCAGGACTATGTTTCATGCAATAACCTTGAAATTAAATTTTGCCTCAACCTTAATGAGTATATTCTTTATGAAAAAAAATGCCCTTGGACCATCTATATCATGAATTCATTCAATTTAATAAACAATGGAGTCCTTGATCTTAAATTTCATTTCTTATTGATATTAATTGTTGAATTCAAAATTAGACATTGCCTCCCATCATTTGTCATTAGCAAGGCTCCTCTTTTGACCCCAAACACACTTTTTCACACATTGATCATGAAATTAGCACATGTGGCTAAACAACCTAGTACATTAATAGAATCAAACAAGTATAAAGAGCATTAAAACACTAAATCTATTTAAATCATTCAACAAAAGGAGTCAGTCATCATGGTTTGCATTTCTTACATATGTGAACTGGTTTAATTCCTAAATCATGAGACATTCTAATCACCTCATGTGAATTAGGCTCCTCTTATTATTACCAGCACTATGTTTCATGCAATAACCTTGAAATTAAATTTTGCCTCAACCTTGATGTGTATATTATTTATGAAAAAAAATGCCCATTGACCATCGATATCATGAATTCATTCAATTTAATAAACAATGGAGTCCTTGATCTTAAATTTCATTTCTTATTGATATTAATTGTTGAATTCAAAATTAGATATTGCCTCCCATCATTTGTCATTAGCAAGGCTCCTCTTTTCACCCCAAACACACCATTTCACATATTGATCATGAAATTAGCACATGTGGCTAAACAACCTAGTACATTAATAGAATCAAACAAGTATAAAGAGCATTAAAACACTAAATCTATTTAAATCATTCAACAAAAGGAGTCAGTCATCATGGTTTGCATTTATTACATATGTGAACTGGTTTAATTCCTAAATCATGAGACATTCTAATCACCTCATGTGAATTAGGCCCCTCTTATTATTACCAGGACTATGTTTCATGCAATAACCTTGAAATTAAATTTTGCCTCAACCTTAATGAGTATATTCTTTATGAAAAAAATGCCCATGGACCATCTATATCTTGAATTCATTCAATTTAATAAACAATGGAGTCCTTGATCTTAAATTTCATTTCTTATTGATATTAATTGTTGAATTCAAAATTAGATATTGCCTCCCATCATTTGTCATTAGCAAGGCTCCTCTTTTGACCCCAAACAAACTTTTTCACACATTGATCATGAAATTAGCACATATGGCTAAACAACCTAGTACATTAATATAATCACACAAGTATAAAGATCATTAAAACACTAAATCTATTTAAATCATTCAACAAAAGGAGTCAGTCATCATGGTTTGCATTTCTTACATATGTGAACTGGTTTAATTCCTAAATCATGAGACATTCTAATCACCTCATGTGAATTAGGCTCCTCTTATTATTACCAGGACTATGTTTCATGCAATAACCTTGAAATTAAATTTTGCCTCAACCTTAATGTGTATATTATTTATGAAAAAAATGCCCATTGACCATCTATATCATGAATTCATTCAATTTAATAAACAATGGAGTCCTTGATCTTAAATTTCATTTCTTATTGATATTAATTGTTGAATTCAAAATTAGATATTGCCTCCCATCATTTGTCATTAGCAAGGCTCCTCTTTTCACCCCAAACACACCATTTCACACATTGATCATGAAATTAGCACATGTGGCTAAACAACCTAGTACATTAATAGAATCAAACAAGTATAAAGAGAATTAAAACACTAAATCTATTTAAATCATTCAACAAAAGGAGTCAGTCATCATGGTTTGCATTTCTTACATATGTGAACTGGTTTAATTCCTAAATCATGAGACATTCTAATCACCTCATGTGAATTAGGCTCCTCTTATTATTACCAGGACTATGTTTCATGCAATAACCTTGAAATTAAATTTTGCCTCAACCTTAATGTGTATATTATTTATGAAAAAAATGCCCATTGACCATCTATATCATGAATTCATTCAATTTAATAAACAATGGAGTCCTTGATCTTAAATTTCATTTCTTATTGATATTAATTTTTGAATTCAAAATTAGATATTGCCTGCTATCATTTGTCATTAGCAAGGCTCCTCTTTTGACCCCAAACACAGTTTTTGACACATTGATCATGAAATAAACAGATGTGGCTCAACAACCTAGTATATTAATAGAATCAAACAAATATAAAGAGCATTAAAACACTAAATCTATTTAAATCATTCAACAAAAGGAGTCAGTCATCATGGTTTGCATTTCTTACATATGTGAACTAGTTTAATTCCTAAATCATGAGACATTCTAATCACCTCATGTGAATTAGGCTCCTCTTATTATTACCAGGACTATGTTTCATGCAATAACCTTGAAATTAAATTTTGCCTCAACCTTAATGTGTATATTATTTATGAAAAAAATGCCCATTGACCATCTATATCATGAATTCATTCAATTTAATAAACAATGGAGTCCTTGATCTTAAATTTCATTTCTTATTGATATTCATTGTTGAATTCAAAATTAGACATTGCCTCCCATCATTTGTCATTAGCAAGGCTCCTCTATTGACCCTAAACTCACTTTTTGACACATTGGTCATGAAATAAACACATGTGGCTCAACAACCTAGTATATTAATAGAATCAAACAAGTATAAAGAGCATTAAAACACTAAATCTATTTAAATCATTCAACAAAAGGAGTCAGTCATCATGGTTTGCATTTCTTACATATGTGAACTGGTTTAATTCCTAAATCATGAGACATTCTAATCACCTCATGTGAATTAGGCTCCTCTTATTATTACCAGGACTATGTTTCGTGCAATAACCTTGAAATTAAATTTTGCCTCAACCTTAATGTGTATATTATTTATGAAAAAAATGCCCATTGACCATCTATATCATGAATTCATTCAATTTAATAAACAATGGAGTCCTTGATCTTAAATTTCATTTCTTATCGATATTCATTGTTGAATTCAAAATTAGACATTGCCTCCCATCATTTGTCATTAGCAAGGCTCCTCTATTGACCCTAAACACACTTTTTGACACATTGGTCATGAAATAAACACATGTGGCTCAACAACCTAGTATATTAATAGAATCAAACAAGTATAAAGAGCATTAAAACACTAAATCTATTTAAATCATTCAACAAAAGGAGTCAGTCATCATGGTTTGCATTTCTTACATATGTGAACTGGTTTAATTCCTAAATCATGAGACATTCTAATCACCTCATGTGAATTAGGCTCCTCTTATTATTACCAGGGACTATGTTTCGTGCAATAACCTTGAAATTAAATTTTGCCTCAACCTTAATGTGTATATTATTTATGAAAAAAATGCCCATTGACCATCTATATCATGAATTCATTCAATTTAATAAACAATGGAGTCCTTGATCTTAAATTTCATTTCTTATTGATATTAATTGTTGAATTCAAAATTAGATATTGCCTCCCATCATTTGTCATTAGCAAGGCTCCTCTTTTCACCCCAAACACACCATTTCACACATTGATCATGAAATTAGCACATGTGGCTAAACAACCTAGTACATTAATAGAATCAAACAAGTATAAAGAGAATTAAAACACTAAATCTATTTAAATCATTCAACAAAAGGAGTCAGTCATCATGGTTTGCATTTCTTACATATGTGAACTGGTTTAATTCCTAAATCATGAGACATTCTAATCACCTCATGTGAATTAGGCTCCTCTTATTATTACCAGGACTATGTTTCATGCAATAACCTTGAAATTAAATTTTGCCTCAACCTTAATGTGTATATTATTTATGAAAAAAATGCCCATTGACCATCTATATCATGAATTCATTCAATTTAATAAACAATGGAGTCCTTGATCTTAAATTTCATTTCTTATTGATATTAATTTTTGAATTCAAAATTAGATATTGCCTGCTATCATTTGTCATTAGCAAGGCTCCTCTTTTGACCCCAAACACAGTTTTTGACACATTGATCATGAAATAAACAGATGTGGCTCAACAACCTAGTATATTAATAGAATCAAACAAATATAAAGAGCATTAAAACACTAAATCTATTTAAATCATTCAACAAAAGGAGTCAGTCATCATGGTTTGCATTTCTTACATATGTGAACTAGTTTAATTCCTAAATCATGAGACATTCTAATCACCTCATGTGAATTAGGCTCCTCTTATTATTACCAGGACTATGTTTCGTGCAATAACCTTGAAATTAAATTTTGCCTCAACCTTAATGTGTATATTATTTATGAAAAAAAATGCCCATTGACCATCTATATCATGAATTCATTCAATTTAATAAACAATGGAGTCCTTGATCTTAAATTTCATTTCTTATCGATATTCATTGTTGAATTCAAAATTAGACATTGCCTCCCATCATTTGTCATTAGCAAGGCTCCTCTATTGACCCTAAAACACACTTTTTTGACACATTGGTCATGAAATAAACACATGTGGCTCAACAACCTAGTATATTAATAGAATCAAACAAGTATAAAGAGCATTAAAACACTAAATCTATTTAAATCATTCAACAAAAGGAGTCAGTCATCATGGTTTGCATTTCTTACATATGTGAACTGGTTTAATTCCTAAATCATGAGACATTCTAATCACCTCATGTGAATTAGGCTCCTCTTATTATTACCAGGACTATGTTTCGTGCAATAACCTTGAAATTAAATTTTGCCTCAAACTTAATGTGTATATTATTTATGATGAAAAAAAATGCCCATTGACCATCTATATCATGAATTCATTCAATTTAATAAACAATGGAGTCCTTGATCTTAAATTTCATTTCTTATCGATATTCATTGTTGAATTCCAAATTAGACATTGCCTCCCATCATTTGTCATTAGCAAGGCTCCTCTATTGACCCTAAACTCACTTTTTGACACATTGGTCATGAAATAAACACATGTGGCTCAACAACCTAGTATATTAATAGAATCAAACAAGTATAAAGAGCATTAAAACACTAAATCTATTTAAATCATTCAACAAAAGGAGTCAGTCATCATGGTTTGCATTTCTTACATATGTGAACTGGTTTAATTCCTAAATCATGAGACATTCTAATCACCTCATGTGAATTAGGCTCCTCTTATTATTACCAGGACTATGTTTCGTGCAATAACCTTGAAATTAAATTTTGCCTCAACCTTAATGTGTATATTATTTATGAAAAAAATGCCCATTGACCATCTATATCATGAATTCATTCAATTTAATAAACAATGGAGTCCTTGATCTTAAATTTCATTTCTTATTGATATTAATTGTTGAATTCAAAATTAGATATTGCCTCCCATCATTTGTCATTAGCAAGGCTCCTCTTTTCACCCCAAAACACACCATTTCACACATTGATCATGAAATTAGCACATGTGGCTAAACAACCTAGTACATTAATAGAATCAAACAAGTATAAAGAGCATTAAAAACACTAAATCTATTTAAATCATTCAACAAAAGGAGTCAGTCATCATGGTTTGCATTTCTTTACATATGTGAACTGGTTTAATTCCTAAATGATGAGACATTCTAATCACCTCATGTGAATTAGGCTACTCTTATTATTACCAGGACTATGTTTCATGCAATAACCTTGAAATTAAATTTTGCCTCAACCTTAATGAGTATATTCTTTATGAAAAAAATGCCCTTGGACCATCTATATCATGAATTCATTCAATTTAATAAACAATGGAGTCTTGATCTTAAATTTCATTTCTTATTGATATTAATTGTTGAATTCAAAATTAGACATTGCCTCCCATCATTTGTCATTAGCAAGGCTCCTCTTTTGACCCCAAACACACTTTTTCACACATTGATCATGAAATTAGCACATGTGGCTAAACAACCTAGTACATTAATAGAATCAAACAAGTATAAAGAGCATTAAAACACTAAATCTATTTAAATCATTCAACAAAAGGAGTCAGTCATCATGGTTTGCATTTCTTACATATGTGAACTGGTTTAATTCCTAAATCATGAGACATTCTAATCACCTCATGTGAATTAGGCTCCTCTTATTATTACCAGCACTATGTTTCATGCAATAACCTTGAAATTAAATTTTGCCTCAACCTTGATGTGTATATTATTTATGAAAAAAATGCCCATTGACCATCTATATCATGAATTCATTCAATTTAATAAACAATGGAGTCCTTGATCTTAAATTTCATTTCTTATTGATATTAATTGTTGAATTCAAAATTAGATATTGCCTCCCATCATTTGTCATTAGCAAGGCTCCTCTTTTCACCCCAAACACACCATTTCACATATTGATCATGAAATTAGCACATGTGGCTAAACAACCTAGTACATTAATAGAATCAAACAAGTATAAAGAGCATTAAAACACTAAATCTATTTAAATCATTCAACAAAAGGAGTCAGTCATCATGGTTTGCATTTCTTACATATGTGAACTGGTTTAATTCCTAAATGATGAGACATTCTAATCACCTCATGTGAATTAGGCTACTCTTATTATTACCAGGACTATGTTTCATGCAATAACCTTGAAATTAAATTTTGCCTCAACCTTAATGAGTATATTCTTTATGAAAAAAATGCCCTTGGACCATCTATATCATGAATTCATTCAATTTAATAAACAATGGAGTCCTTGATCTTAAATTTCATTTCTTATTGATATTAATTGTTGAATTCAAAATTAGACATTGCCTCCCATCATTTGTCATTAGCAAGGCTCCTCTTTTGACCCCAAAACACACTTTTTCACACATTGATCATGAAATTAGCACATGTGGCTAAACAACCTAGTACATTAATAGAATCAAACAAGTATAAAGAGCATTAAAAACACTAAATCTATTTAAATCATTCAACAAAAGGAGTCAGTCATCATGGTTTGCATTTCTTACATATGTGAACTGGTTTAATTCCTAAATCATGAGACATTCTAATCACCTCATGTGAATTAGGCTCCTCTTATTATTACCAGCACTATGTTTCATGCAATAACCTTGAAATTAAATTTTGCCTCAACCTTGATGTGTATATTATTTACGAAAAAAATGCCCATTGACCATCGATATCATGAATTCATTCAATTTAATAAACAATGGAGTCCTTGATCTTAAATTTCATTTCTTATTGATATTAATTGTTGAATTCAAAATTAGATATTGCCTCCCATCATTTGTCATTAGCAAGGCTCCTCTTTTCACCCCAAACACACCATTTCACATATTGATCATGAAATTAGCACATGTGGCTAAACAACCTAGTACATTAATAGAATCAAACAAGTATAAAGAGCATTAAAACACTAAATCTATTTAAATCATTCAACAAAAGGAGTCAGTCATCATGGTTTGCATTTATTACATATGTGAACTGGTTTAATTCCTAAATCATGAGACATTCTAATCACCTCATGTGAATTAGGCCCCTGTTATTATTACCAGGACTATGTTTCATGCAATAACCTTGAAATTAAATTTTGCCTCAACCTTAATGAGTATATTCTTTATGAAAAAAATGCCCATGGACCATCTATATCTTGAATTCATT